>JAPYZC010000592.1:0-55180 GCA_030522665.1 Ichneumoninae sp. A BG-2022a | reverse complement strand
TAGTACTAGCGCAATGACTGACGCCGCCTAAGTTTGAGAGGAATAAAAGAGAATTACAAACACTTCTCGATCGGATAAAAATCTGAAAAAAAATCAAGCGTATGGAAGATGCTGATAAGATTGTTCGTCCATAATAATCATCCCAAAATGTTATTCGTTTCCTTTATGTTAAAATTTGATTAAAATCATAATTTTCAAGTATTAGATAAAATGCTGAAAAAATTCATACGTATTCAGAAAAATTAACAAATCATTTTCGTAATAAAAAAAATTTTGTTGCCGGGTAATTTGTTGCACAATTTTTTTTCCAGTAATTTGTTATGAACATTCTGAAATTATTATTACGCACAAACAATCTTTTCAGAACCTTTTATGTGCTAGAATTTTTTCAGATTTTTTTCTCATCGAGAACTGTTTGTAATCTTTGTCTTTTTTCTCTCGAACTTAGGCGGCCTCAGTCATTGTGCTAGTACTACCTTAATAACAGCCCTTACTTTTCAAATTTCATCGATAGATTTGCGGGAAAAAATAATCCCTCTTAGCGCAGCGCCGACGGGCGCCTTTGATATTGTTCCGTCTGGCGTCATTCGCCGGTTCACCGGAAGTCGAGCGGTTTTTTTCAAACTTTTTCCTCTTTTAATTTCTTTTTTCTACGCGCTTAGATTCTAGACATCAGAGTTCGTGCAATAATCGGGTGCTTGGTCGTTAGCATAGCTCGCGGTGGCCCCGAGGCGACATTCAACCCTTGCCGTCTCGACCGTGCGGGAGTGAAAGAGCGAGATCACACAGCGACGCCACAGCCAGTAGCGTCGTGTGTGAAAAAAAACCTCCATCCTCTCTGGTTGCGGTCCCGGAGCGCTCCCGCAGAACAGACCCTTATCTGCACCCCTTCGGCCCGTCGCGATTTCGTTCTTTACCGCTCGAACTCTTTTTATTTTAACTCTTTATTTTTTTATTTTTTTTTTCATATTTTTTTACTTTTCATTTTTTGTTCCTTTCTTCCTTTATTTCGCGCTTTTACACCGTCATCAGCTCTGTGACAGATATTATACGAGGCGCGTGACTACGCGGATCCGCTGGAATTTTGGTTTTCTTTGATTCCGCGAGGCTCGAGCGAATAAAGAGATGTATACGCCGCCCGAGTGATTACGGTGAAAAGCTCGGTGCGTTTTGTTTCGCGTATATTTTAAGTACATCCGGTACGGTGCTCGAGCCCGCGGCTGCGTCGTTCTTCGAAGATCCTCGGCGAATATCATTATCGCTATTGTGGCAGCGATCCAATTTTTTCATAATTTAGGGCAAAAGTGGTGAATACGAGCCACTAAAAAGTTTGCTGCTTCATCTCCTACTCTGGAGGGTAAATCCACTTCGCTGTAAGGAACAGGTACGCGAAAACATTCTATACCCTAATAGGAGTGCCACACTGGGCTGGAATTGATGCCGCATCGGCCAGTATCCGCCCAACGTCGGCCAGTACCGGTACCGTGTGTCGTTCCCACCAGGGAATGACGAACGAAATTTCGGAATTTCGAAATCTCTTCTGTGTGCTGTAAAAACATAAATTCCGAAATTATAGAATATAGAGTGGCGTTTCGGAATCTCTAAATCCACTCTATATGCTATAAAAACCAAAATTCCGAAATTACAGCATACAGAGTGGAATTTCGGAATCTCAAAAATCCAGCTCATGTTATAAAAACCGAAATCTTACGCCTGGTAATATGAAATGTTTTTAGGAATGTTTTTCCACGGATGTCGCGCGGTGGTCCATCTTACCCCGTCGGCGCATATTCACCACGTTTACCCTAACTATCGGTAGACCATTAACCGATTACACTAACGATCGTAAAAAGGTCGTAGGAGAAGTGGTCAGCAGATTGTCTGATCGAAAGCGAAGATAAGCGAAGTGTTTGCATTTATCGAATGCCGAGTGGCTACACGACGTTTTACGTAAATAATTACTAGCGCCAACATCGCGCACCCTCCGGATGGCCTCGTTCCCGCGGTCTTCCAACGATCCACCGCTCACTTATTACTCTTTCGCACAAGGTTTTATTTCTCTCATCCCTCTATGGCGCATAAGAGGGGACTCGCGTCTCGCCCGAGGCGTCATTAAATTTGACCTAGAATCGTTATCGGGAGAGATCTTCATTGTCATGTGCGGGTGCGTTCAATGTGAAACTCCCGATCCGCGCACTGAGGGGAAACAATTGCGAGGGCTTGGGTTGGTAAGGGTGCAAACTCAGTTTTATACCCGCCGCGGCTCTTAACTCATTCTATCGCAATTCTATGCTATTCTACCTTTAAGCGCGTGAATAATCGCTCAGTTTATTTTTTCATTTTTACACTTTCTTTTTTAAGTATCATCTATAATAGGAGCTCGAAACGAATAGAGAGACTAAAACCCGACACCCCTATTTTGTATGCTCATACGCGTCAAATACGTCCTTCTTATTTTATTCGCGAGAAATACGCTTGGATCGGTTTGAATTGATCGCGCATAGAGAGAAATTTAATAAATCATCGATGTTCAGCCAAGCTGCGTTCGGTATATCGACTTTCCAGCAATTTTTGTATCAAAGAAGCGACTATCGGCTTCTCGATTCCCACCCGTTGCTTTGTCGTGCTCGAGCACCTTTCTCGTCGTCACGCTTCGAAACCTATCCATGCGAGAGCTCGATAGCGCTGGTCGACTTTTTGCTCGTCGGCGCGCAGACGTCGCACGTTGCCGATCCCGGTTTCTGGTACGAGCCAATTTTTTCATCGCTGGGTCTGCGACACCGACACATGTCGCGCAGAAAACTTACATTAAATTGCACGGCGGTGCAAAAAATATGGAGAATCTTCAAACCCCGAAACGCGCGGATTTCTACCTTACCGACCGACTTCGTCGTCTCTCGGAGCGTCGCGCACTCCGGGCTGCGACGATCGAGATAAAAGCTTGAACGAGCAGACGTCGACGAGGTGTCGCGATAAATATGTCAACGATGACTGCTAAGAGGTTTTCGCACGGGTGAAAAACAGACCGATAAAGCGAACATATAAATGCCACAACCAAAATGGACCAGGGTCAGTTTTAATAAAATTAGAGAAATCGTAAAATGTTGTAAAATTTAGGTAAATTTATTGAAGTTGTATTGATTCATAAAAAAAAAATTCAAATGTTGAGGTAGAAGCTGAATAACTGACAGATTCGTGACCAGTGAATTCTTTTTTTTTTGTAGGGAATTTTTATCAACCAGAAACCTATAATCACGAGCTTCAGAATTTTAGGGGTCGCAACTACACTTCATGTCCTTCTGACTTTACATGATAATAAAAAGAAATATTCAAATTATCATTGGTTTAAAAATTGCTTTACAGAGGGAATTTAGTTTTCGTAAATATGAAAAAATAATTTGCACATGCCTTCCTAATTTATTACAATTTTGCGGATAGCTTCCTCTGCGGGAAAGCCGAAAATCCACCAACGAAGTTCCTCAAAGAGAAAGCTGCGCGCGAAATTGTAATAAATGAGGAAGCCATGTGAAAATTTGTCTACAAATTACCAACACACCTTTACGCAGATTCGCCATGCCGCGAGCGAACGCTTGAAAAGATTCGCCTCTCCTTTTGATTTCGACTTCCGGCTCGTGCGTCCCGACGAGGTTCGCACTCGTGCGCGAGCATTTTTTTTTAACCTACCCTGCGGTACGCTTCCTTCTCTTTCTGCCATTTGGCACAACATTTCCGCATCGCGTAAAGTGTAAAGTAGAGTTTCTAGTTTGACGTCCGCCACGTCGCCGCGGCTATGGCCGAAAAGCTTCTGGCACGTAGAGCCAACGTGACCCGTCGTGGTCGTCTGTCGCCAAACGAGAGCCAAATGCGTAGACTTTTAGCGTTTCGCCGCTTTTCGTTTTCTTCGTTTTTTTTTTTTTTTTTTTTTACAAATTTAAAAATTTTTTTATTCGCGCTATCTCGGTCCGCACACGAGTCCCGGGTTGGCTGCCGGTCGCAGACCACGGAAGCCGCGGACGAAGAGAACCGGAACACGGTCGTAACCGGTCGCCGCTTTCGCCTCGAGGGCGCAATACCAGAAGAGGCCGAAGCACCGCCGACCGAGCTGAGCCAGCAGAAGCGTAGCTATGAAACCGCGACGGAGAGTTTTCTACATCGCTACCGCAAACCGTGCCCGGCATCAAAGCTTCGCCTACCTTCCATTTGCGTTTGCTCCGCATTGCGCTCCGCGCCCTTTGACACATTTCTTTTGATTCGATACGACGGCCTCGCCCGCTTCTGCCCCCACGCTTTACATACTGTACTACCGCGTCACTTTCAATAGGTCTCGGGCTTCACTCGGCTTTTTTCTTCTTCTTTTTTTTCTCCTCTCCGCTCCCTCTTACTATATACGAACGTGCAAGCTCTTCATCTTTCTCCGCGCTTTCCTTTATCCTTTCATTCGTCTTCGTGCCCGAGCTCCACGGCTTATCGCAACGCTGGCAACGACGAACGTTGCTACTTCCCTTTCGCATTATACCTGTATCTGTAGACTGTCGTCCATACTGTGTGAAATTCTTTATCTTGGAATTTTGAAGATAAAGCGATTGAGACTTAAGTTTAGGGCGCGAATAACTAAATAGCGCGAGAGATTATTGACTTTTGTGGGAAACTATAATTAGGGTAAAAGTGGTGAATATGGCCCACCTCGATTAACACGTAAGTCAATGATACACTGAAAAATATCATTGATTCAAGAACAGTGACACCTGCGGGTTGCCATGGACATAAGCTGTTATATCAAGTCTATTTTGCTTGGCATAACAATGCATGATATTACATATCTTCTCATAAATTTCATAGATATTGGTTCATTTTGATATATGATTGTTAGAATGAAAATAATAATTAAACTGACTATATATGTCAATGGCAGCCCGCAAGTGTCACTGTTCTTGAATCAATGATTTTTTTTTTCAGTGTATATGGACCGGGCCGTATTTCCCACTTTTACCCTATTTAAATGATTACTTATACATTATTGTGAATATTTATTAACGTTTATTTGAGTAATTATTGAAAAGAATAAAGTTATAATTGAATTATATAATTTTTTAAGTTGTGCCTTTCTTCTCTTTAACAATATAGTAAATTAAATAAATTTCCGTTTTTCTTTTTTCTCTCAAACCGCCGCTCCGGAAGTTGAAGCTGCGCCGCATCAGTCAGTGCGACTGCAATTTATCGAACCCTCGGAATAGCCGGGAGTCTCTTTCGCCGATCGATCATCTTGTCCCAATGACGGTTCGTCCCCCTTTGGCGTGCAACCGGCGCACCGAGTGTGCGGACGCCGGGGGTTCGAGGGCCCGGATCACGCTGTTGATTGCGCGAGAAGGAATTTCGTAGGTCTCGGTTCCGTCAATCCGTGGCGGGCACGCGGGTGTCGCAAGCTCACTAGCTGCGCCTATAATTCCCGTTGGTGCAGACCGGGCCGGTGTTGCTCCGGCGCATGGTAGTTACGTATTCTCCCCTTGCAAACGCGGAAGCTTCCTGACGAAGTCAATTAAGCTCTTTTGTGTGACGAAAGAGCGAGCGAGACGCATCCAGCAAGCAGAAGTAGGCGGCGGTGTCTGGTGCGGGCGCGCTCAGCGATCACCCTGCCGAGGACTGAGAGCAAGAGAGGGATAGGACGAAAGTGCAGCTTCGCGTGTACCACTACGGCGATGCTGCGTCGGCCGAAGAGTTTCGAGTGTTCGTTACCGGAGAAACTACGTGCATATCATATAGTATGTAACGTTGGTATAGGCCCGGTGTAATGTAAGGCGGGCGAAAACGTGCCCTTGGGAAAAAGGGCCGGCTGTGATCTTGACGATAGTTTATTTTTTTTTCATTTTGCTCCAACATGGTGGCCGTTTTTTCCCCGGACAGAAATTCCCTGATTTTTCACGGACTTCTCACTGATCAATAAAAAAATGTCCCTAACCAAACTTTTAACGATTTATAATCTATTTTTTATTTTTTAAGGCTCCCTTTTATTTAGTTCTTATTTATTTGTAGAAGGTGCTGCGACAATTTACTTTTTCCCTGAACATTTTTGAAATTCCCTGATTTTCCCCTGATTCCCTGACCAAGATAATTTTTTCCTGATTTTTCCAGGTTTTCCCGGTTTTCCTGACCGCGGCCACTATGTCCAAACCCAATGTGTTAGATTTTAATCCCAAAAAATGCGATTTCACATTAGAGGACACTGGTTTTAGTGCATAAAATCGAAGATACAAATGTCCCACTGCACTTGCGCACAAAAAGGCCAGCAGATTCGTGTTTAGCGCACAAAAATATATCGGAATACGTCGCGTTTAATTTTTAAAAAACAAAAAAAAAATTCGACAACATTCCAAGCCTACTCCTTTCGAGTCCATTTTTTTCGTTTTTCGACGTCCTGAAACGGCACGATAACACGCCGCCAAAAATGCGGGCAGGAGCCAATCTTGTGTATTTTTTTCCGTACAACACGATGGGCACCACGGAATTTCCGTAGCCCCATTGGGAGCCGAGATATCAATCTTTGAAAATTAAGAAAATTGACATTTTTCCAAAAACGGCCCAAAAATGGAAAAATCGTTGTTAAATCGATTTTTTTTGTTTCAAAGTTATATTCCACGTATTTCTTTCCGCTGATCACGAATACAACAATTATTTTACGTCCAACCCAATATTTTCCATTTAAATCCCAAAAATACGATATTTCGTGCATAAAATCGAGACTTTCAATGTCCCACTGTACTTTAGCCCCAAAAAGGCCAGCGGATTCGTGTTCAGCGAGAAAAAATAAGACAAAAACATTTACTAAACGAAATATACATCTTTAAACAAACTCAAATTTTCGGAGAAATAAAAAATTCAAGGATATTAGGTGAAATTCAAGGACATTCCAGAAATGTTCAAAGTGTTTATAAAAAAAATTTGTTGCAGATGTAAGAACTTCACAGCAGCGAAGAGAATCGGCACGGCCGGAAATCCGACACCGGTCAGAATGCCTCATGCGCATCCGGAAACGTTCAGGCAATTCATACACTACGTCTACACTGGCAAGGTATTGAGTGTACATTAAAATTCTTTTTATTGAAACATCTCTACATCGTTTAAAAAACTGTACGTTTAAATCGCGAAATTTCTAAAGCATCCTCGACTTTATATTTTGTTAATTTCATTTATCACTCCAAGACTCTTTGTGTGTAAGAACGAAAACGAGGCGACGTGCTCGACAGAGTCGAAACACAGATTAGAGACGTTATAGTTTGACGAGGGAATGCAGATGAGGGGTAAATGGTTGGGTTGTTGTGCGAAGGAAATATGTTCGGTCGAATAATTTACATTGCTGTCGCAGATAATGCTACAGGACAGCGGTATATTCGAGATGCTGGGTCTGGCTCAAGAGCTCGGAGTCGAGGAACTGTGGAGAAGTTGCGAGGAACACGTGTCGTCTACCCTCAGTCCCGGGAACGCCTGTGCACTTTTGACAGCGGCTCTCGATGCACAGGAGCGAGTTTTGGGTAAGTTTCCGCAGGAACCGGGACGACGGGGCAATCGGAGCGTGGAAAACCGCGCGCCGTCACCGGAAGTCCGGTAAAATCTCCCTCGGGTTTGAAATTCTATAACCGAGCTTCGGGGTCGATTCCTTCCGCAAGCTCCGAAGCACCTCGAGATAGCGAGACAAAGTTCGTTTGCGCTCCGTGGGACCGTCATAACTTTGAGGGGTTTTCGCAAAAACTTGGTCACGCTGTTGCGTCGGTGAAACTGTGAACAAGGTACTTCAGGTCGTATGGCAACTTTTTCTTTTCGGTAGTCCATTTTGCCCCGCCCTACGGTTCATTCGCTCGCTATATTTTCTAATTACTTTTAGGTATCAAGGGTAATAGGAATTTTTTCTCTGCGTCGAACTTGGAAATTAATTTACCGACATTACTTTTTGGGTTTCGAAGAACTTGGGCGCGCTGTTGCGTCGTTGAAACTGCGAACTGTGTATTTCCGGACGATATGGCAACTTTTTTTTATAGTTCGCTGCCCCAGGCTTCCATTTTGCCCCGCTCTACCGTTCTTTGACTCGCTATATTTTGTAGTTAATTTTAGGCATCAACGGTGAAAGTTTTTTTCAGCATCAAACTTGGAAACTTTACTTTTCGGTTTTCGAAAAACTTAGTCGTTTGCAGAGAAAAAAAGGAATTTTTTTTTCGCTGCATCGAACTTGGAAAGTAATTTACCGACATTACTTTTTGGGTTTTGAAAAACTTGGCCGCACTGTTGAGTCGTTGAAACTGTGAACAGGGTACTTCCCGGTGATATCGCAACTTTTTTCTTTTGAACAGTTCGTTCAGCCCCGGGCTCCATTTTGCCCCTCCCTTCCGTTCTCCGGCTCGCGATATTTTCTCGTTAATTTCAGGCATCAACGGCAAAAAGGGTTTTTTCTCCGCATCGAACTTGGAAAGCAATTTACTCACTTGCCCTCTTCGCACGAATTTCGGTGGAGATTTATCGTTCTCGTGGATAGAGCGTTTCTTCGATATATCGTCGTTGACGAATGATCTTCGTAAGGGGGATAAAGAAATGTTAATTAATAATCCGGAGTAACAAAGGCGCGAACGCTCGTGATGGGACACCGGCGAGGGGTGAAACAACGAGGAAAGTCTCACCCGTTGAAAAAAAGAAAAAAATAGAGTGTCATTCCCGCGACGTCATCAATCTTCATTATTTTAATTTCTATACGTGCTCTTCGCCGCTCGGAATGAATCGGGCGTGCCAAGCTTGGGGTTCGCGAGAAACGTATCGAGGGGAGATTTTATCCAGCTTGATACCCGGATCAGTATGAACTGATCAGTTCTTTCATTTTTCACGGGTTTCATTATTTATTTATTTATCTTTTTTTAATTCTCGTAAAACTTAAATATGTATGAAAATTGAGATTGCCAATTTCCGCTTCCTTTCATACGCGGTATAAAAAAGTGTAAAAAACAATCATATCGACGCCCACAATTGTAATAACTTTTTTTGAATGGTGACGACAGTGCATTCTGACGATTTACAAGTGAATCCTCTCGCTAACAGAATTTGTGCAGTGTTTACCGGAGAATCGAAGATTACTGTTTAATCCGGGCAAGAAATCTACCTTACCGACCGGCGCACCTTTAGTCCGGCGAAGAGCGCGCCGCATGCGACGCAACGCTATATTTTCCAGCATTTCGCAAAGAACGATTTTCACGGGTTTCATTATTTATTTGTTTACTTCACGTGAAAGTGCATGGAAATTTCGATGACCAATTTTTGCCACCGTGCAATTTTATCCGTACGAAAAAAAGTGTGAAAACAATTATAACAATCAAATTAAAACGAAATTACAATAATTTTTTTCTTTTTTTTCTTAATGTCCTTTCTTAAGGTTCTATTCTTATACATTTTTTTCAATTCCTCGATTCTATAATAATCTTTTTAAAACGCTAACGGTAGTGCCTTTTGATGGTTACAAGTGAATTCTCTCATTCACCGAATCTGCGCAGTGTTTACCGGAGAATCGAAGATTCCTGCTGAATCCGGCCTAGAAATCTACCTTACCGACCGGCGCGTCTTTCGCCCGGCGAAAGGCGCGCTTCCCTCGCGAGCAGCCACGCGACGCCATATTTTTCGGCATTTCGCAAACACAACGATTTTCACGCGCCCGACGTCGAGTAACGTATCAATAAAGAAAAATTCGACACAAAGAAGCGAAGAAAAAACCGTGAATAAAAATGTCGTACAAGGGTCCGCAAAAGGTGCAGAAGGTGATGGTCCAGCCCATCAACCTTATATTCCGGTATCTTCAAAATCGCTCGAGGGTTCAGGTGTGGCTGTTCGAGAACGTTAACCTACGGATCGAGGGACATATCGTCGGCTTCGACGAATACATGAATCTCGTGCTCGACGACGCCGAGGAGTATCACATGAAGACGAAGAATCGCAAGACACTCGGACGCATCATGTTGAAGGGCGACAACATCACGCTTATACAGAACACGAATCCCGGTGCAAATTAGAAGAAATTTTTTAAAAACAAACATAACCTCCGAAAGACATTGCGCTCGGATTACGATCGTGACTTGTGTCCACGATGTATCCGTCCGAGCGTTTTTCGTGCGACCGAGGCTGGAGCGACGAAAAAGGACTTGAACCGTCGTGATCGAAGGACTCGTCCGTCTGCGAACGTGGACTCTCTCCAACCAACTTATCAACATCGCATCTCAAAGCTCACCGGACGCTGTTCGTGCGCCAGCTCACCCAAAAATTTATACAGACAATTGAGTGTAACATAAAAATCCAACGAGACAAACTCATTCTGTAATGTTCGCATTTGTATTTCGTACCATTTTGGTAACAAAGTGGTAAACACGGGGAGATTGCTACGAGCGTCAGAGAATCATTAAATCTTAATTCTTTACATTGGTTTTTCATTATTAGTTGTTTACTTCCCTAAGCCTTTAAGCTTCATATTTACATTAAAGATTAAACAGAAAAGGTAAAAAGAATTTTTTTTATAAATGTTAATTATAAATGTTCTGCTGCTTTGACGGATTTCTTTTCCAATTTTGCCATCCGAGCTTTTTAATCATAAATTTAATTTCTGAAAGCTTTTCTCGAGCGGAACAGATAATGTAACTGATAAAAATTATTACGTACTCACTTGTAAACTATTTTGATTGGTAGAAGTTAATTCAGTGCTCAGTACAGGAAAGATATGGAACCCGACAAGATATCAATGTTTCAAAAATGTTTGTTGTTTTTTAAAATGAAAACAGGTGGAAAAGGAGCGTGTTCGTCATTCATCGAGCGATGTTTTGCCTTCATCGGCGAGAATGCCGTGGACACGGTGAAAACTAGTGCGTTCTGCAATCTTCCGAAAGACGCTCTCGTTAAATTGATATCGTCCGACTACCTTGGCCTGGAGGAGGAGGACGTTTGGAGAGCCGTGCTGAATTGGGCAAAGTATCAGGTACAGTTTATCGTTCGCGTAAAATGATTTTTAGATCGAGATCACGAATGTTATTAACTGGAAATTATCTATCGATTAAGGCGGGCGTTACGCAGCCGACGCAACACTGGACCGAGGAGGAGAGAGCTCGAGTTTGTCAACATCTGGCCGGAGTAATAAATCACGTGAGGCTACTGTTGATCGACAGTCAAGTTTTCGCGGAGGAGGTCGAGCCGACCGGAGCGGTGCCGATCGAACTGTCCTTGGAAAGGTGCGATATCTTCGATCCCGATCGAACGGGAACAAGCGGGTACTATTCATAGTATACTGCATCTTTTTTTCCGTTAAATTTTTTACTGAACTGTGTCGGCCGAACTTTCGCAACGGTAAATGTTCGCTGTAAAAAGATTTAAATTTTGCGCGCAATAACAAGTCTCATCGAACTCCGTTACAGATACAGATACGCCGCACTGCCGAACAAGTATTCCGAGATTTGTTCCGACAAGCGACTTCAACCGAGGGTCAGCCCATTCTTTTTTCCCGGATCGCAAATTCTTTCGCGCGACAAGACGGGCTATCAACGCCTCCTGAATCAGTGGTATGGATCACCGAAGCAAAGCTGGCGTCTGGTTTACAGGTGGGCGTTATTCATACGAATATTCCACAAACAAAAAAATTAAGCATTACAGAAACAAAAAATTATGAGTTGGTCTGGTACAAAAAAAAATGAAAATTTCTAAGATTGAACGTAAATTGTAACATACCAATTTTTATGATAAACAGGGCTTCCAGTCACGGATACTCGGCAGCAGCTTTCCATCGTCATTGCGACGGGGTTTGTCCAACTTACGTCGTGGCACTGGTGAGTCACATTCCACTTTAACTTCCGAACTACTTAGGCACTGTTTATCGGGACTGATATAAACATTGATTTTACTTTATTTTTATTAGGGAGCCCGTGGCGAAATATGCGGCGGTTTTAGCGATGCGCCTTGGGGAAAGACGAACGCCAAAGGCCACTATATTTCGTCGGAAAAGGCTTTTCTGTTCACACTCACGAATAATCAGGACGTACCGCCTACGAAGTACGAAATCGTCAAGAAACCGTTCGCGATCTGCTACCATCCCGAGTAAGAAATCGTCTCAGTTATAAAAATGAGCAGAAAGAAAACCCAAAATACTATGATTTCCGAATTTTTCGTCCTCCCCAAGAGAATTTTTACTCATAAATCGTACCGATATTCTTTGCGTTCCTATCGTTATTATCGCAAATGATATATAACTGTTTTTTCCTGATAGCATTGGGCCAATATTCGGAGCAGGCGCCGATTTGCTCATCGCCAACAACTGCAACGTCAACATGGAGAGTTACAGCAACCTTCCCCACAGTTACGACGGCGAGCACGCATCGAATACCGTTCTAATGGGAGACTATCACTTCTCCGTTATCGACTACGAAGTCTTCACACCGAGTCACTCAGTCCCCAAGTCCAGTCACTGAACTGCAAAAACCCTCACTGAGCCATATTGTAAATAACGTAGTTATAAATTTTATTAACGGCGCGCAATCAGCTGCATCAGATATCGAAATGAATTAAGAATTAAAGAAAAATAGTGTCCTTTTCCGAGTCTCCTATTTAACGAAAACCCATTCATTACCAGAAACTCCTTCTGTCAGAAATTAAGACGCGTTTGTAAAGAAAAAAAATCGAATGTAATTTATCTGTATCGTTTTGCCTACTGCCGAGAGAATATCTCGGTCCGACAATAAAACTCTCCACACACAACGCACCGACCCGCTGCCTTTTAATGCTCGCGTTCGCGAGACCTCGGAGAGAGGGCGTGCTGTGGAAGTAAATTATCCCACGTCTCTACCGCCCCGAGAGAACTTTGTATGTTACATCGAGCCGCTAAAATAAAACTCGTATGGGGCATTCCACGAAAAATTGTCTTGCCGATTATTGCATCAATATATAATTCGAAACGACTCCAGCCATTCAAAAGTCGGTGGGTATATTTAAAAAAAATAAAAAAAAATAAATTTCATACTGAGAATAAAAATTTGATTATCGTACAGTTTTATTTTTCTACTGCGCACTTGCCTGTCGATGTTTTGTCAGATCGTAAACAGATAAAAATTTCAGCGATGAATCTACTCGTTCTCCCTCGATCAGTTGGGCGCGCTACCCGAAAACGCACTAAAGCGCAGGCGTAAACGTGTCTTTACACGTTTTCTTCAAGATGGCGGTTCAAATGTCGTTATTGCGACGCGACAAGGGGAGATTTTCTTCAAACCTGCACCGGAATTGTTTTACTTCTTTATCGCGTACACTTGACACGGTGTCTGTCCCAAACGTGTAACAGGTATGAATGGCGGTTTAAACGGCTCTATTGGTCTCGTGAATTTAGGTGCTTTACGCGTTGAGGCAAAACAAAATCTCGATAAAGTTTCGTTAATAAGAATAAATTTAAAAAAACGGTCGTCTTGCCAGAAATAGTTGAGGGGCTGAAATGATCGGCGTTCTTCCCGGGTGAAGTACGCGTTGGTAAGAAGATTGATATATTATTTGTTCATTGTCTTACTAATCGGAGCTCCCTTTCCCTCATGTATACAAACACTTTATAGTTCACACTAGTCACGCTGTCACGCCTTCGCCGTTTGTTTGCTTCGTTCTCGCTTGCTCAGCGCGTCACGTGACTCAAAAAACGGTTACGCTAATTATCCAATCGATGACAGTGTAAGAATAACCTCTCACTCCACCCATATGAATTTAGCGGGATGAACAAGGAGGAACGAGCGCACCAGTTACTGACAGCGCCACCGATTGGCTATTCAACGGGTGGTGGGGGAAGCCTACTGCGCTGCCGGCAACTCGGTCGCACACCGGTCCACCGTCAGTAGTAATCGGCTTTTGTTGTGTTTTATTGCTGTTTAACGAGTGGGGTTTTTGATTAAGACGGATCGGAAATCCGCGTCACCTTTTTTCGCCGGGCTTTATTTATCTCGCGGAACCCTTGGGTGTATTAGTGAAAAAATATTGCCGATAGAGTTTCGATAATACAAATAAAAACAATGAATTTACCAAAAACAGTTGAAGGGGCGAAGTCATCAGCGTTCTTCTCCGATCAAATACGCGTCGAAAAAAAAGATTGATATATCATTTGTTGAATGTCGAGTTAACTAGATCTCCCATTCCGCGACGTAGCAACACTTGGTCGAGTTCATTCGATCTCCCGTTCAGCAATGTATCGACACTGTGTCGAGTTAACTAGTGTTCGTTCGTATTACTTTGTTTTTCCGCGTTGGCTTTGTTCTCGCTCTATCAGAAGGTCACGTGACGCGAAAAACGGTTAGACAAACAGCCCAATCGGGACAGTGTTAGAACAACCTCTCGCTCTAGCCATAATAATTAAGCGAGATGAAAAAGGAAGGAAGAGAGCACCAGTTGCTGATGGCGTCGCTCATTGGCTGTTCGTCGAGTGGTGGGGGAAGCCGACTACACTGAAGCACCTCGGTCACAATCTGGGCCACCATCAGTGATAATCGGGTTTGTTTTGCGTAATTCCCGTGTGGCGATTCGGAAACCTGCGTCACTACTTTTTTACCGTACGCTTGACGCGAAATAGCCCATGGGTGGAACGGCCATGTGTGTGCGGGATTATAGTATCGGACTCTATTTGTCTCGCGGTGAATCGTGCGAGGCGATGTTCGCTCAGCGAGAAGCGACTTTCGAGGGATGGGGAGGAACATTTAAATTCTATACCCAAATAAATTCTATCGTTGGTGAGCGCGTCGGTGATCTCCGGCGAGGCTCTCGGCGAGCTGTCTTAGGTCGCGTTGTAATTTCGTGGCTATTTCAAAAGGCGCTCAGGGACAGGGAGGAGAAGTAGGCGAGTGTCTGCGAATAACCCCCCGGACTGCAGCGCGACGCCTTTAGGGCCTATAAATCGGTTTAATTGATAAGTAATAGTCGCGGTAGGAGTCGAACCAGCGTCCCGGGAATGCGGCCCACTTGTACACGAGCCCACATAAATTTAAGCCCGCTGGCACAGCGCGCTGTGTTGCCTACCAATACGGTGAAGCAGAAGGACGACGAAAAAGTAAAAAAATAAATGAGAAAAAAAAGGAAATGCCCACGATTCTCGCAACAACGAGATCGCAACACATCGAAACCGTGCGGCAGAGGGGCAGAGGCGGCGAAGGGTGGAACGGACGTGAATGCTCTCTGCGAACTATGTGAGGAAGAAACCGAAAACAAGGACGGAGAAGGTGAAAACTGCACAGAAACACGAGGTAGAGGGTGAGTAAAAAAAATAAAGTAAATTAGTAATTAATTTTTTTTTTTCACCTGAATTAATCCTATTTGCGTCTTCCGAATGTTAGATTGTTACCGACCGATGGATCCTGCTTTACCGGCGGGGCAGCAGTGGCGAATGTCTATACCGAGATTGACTTTGTGATCCGAGAAGCGAGTTTGACCGAGAGTGAACCGTTTTTGTCCCGGATCGGAAAATCTGTCGCGCGACAAAATGGGCTATGAACGCTTGCTGAACCAGTGGTAGGTATCACCGAAGCAAAGCTGCCGCTTGGGCTATAGGTGGGTATTATGACAATGCATTAAAAAATTCAGCGATTACGTGTTGATCTGCGAAAAAAAAATTTAACGTAAATTTCAACATATTAATTTTGACCACAAACAGGGTTTCCAGTCGCGGATACTCGGCGGCAGCGTTCCATCGTCATTACGATGAGGGTGAACCAGACGCGAATGATGTGAGTGAACTATGTGAGAAAGAAACCGAAAATCCGAGAGAGAGAGGAAGTTGAACAATTAAGAAGAACACACGGATGGCGAGACGGACGATTGGATGAGGAAGGGGTGAGTACATAATTAACAGTACATACTTCGACCGCTGAGTCAAAGTGAATTAATCCTATTTGCATCTTGCCAATGTTGGTTAAAAAATTATTAGAGTTCTTATTACTGTAATTTCCTTTCAAGTGAAAAACTCTGATTTACGTCCAAAAATAGCTTCCGACTTTACCGACTAAGCATTGTTTTTCGTTCGGAGGATTAAGCGAGTAAACTGAGAAAAGATATTACTTAATGTTAATAAATCGTTCGGCGGATATAACAAAATAAATATTAGTTATTTTTAATAAATTTTAGTCGATCAAAATAATAATTTTTTTATGACCAAATGGTTCACTCATTTATTTTAAGTAATTAAAATTTTATTCGGCTCAGCTATTATGCGTTAATAATAATAGAATACTTAATTCGCCATATCCAAGAAAATATTTTCTAACGTTAAATAAACTCTTTTCTCAGTGTAGTACTCTATCCTATCCTCAGGATCGTTCGTCATTGGAACGAGATAATTTTCTCCTCGCGTGTGACTAGGCTCGACCCACGAGGAGAGGATATTCCGAACAGCGTGTATAGAGACAGATTATACAGCTGCAAGCTCGAGCTTGTCCAGTCTAATTGATATTTGAGCTCGAATCGTTTATTCGTTTTGGTGCAGCAGTGGTGTTGCTGCTGCTAGCGCATGCCGCCGCTGTTGCCGTTGGTCGAAGCGCCGGTTCCCGGGGGTGTGTACACATCTCCTCAGAGCCCGAGCGACAGAATTTATACCTCTTATATACGTACGGTATAACGTGTACGCTGAATATTCATGCACGCTCGTGCGCTCCCTCGGCATTATTTGAGTTACTACCGCCATCCTTGTTCACTGTACCGGATTCATTATATTACCTATTTATGCCCGCAACCATTCCTTTTGGCTCACACGCAACCCTCGTATTTTCGCGCTGGTACGAACATCTTATAAACGGTGGTGGCTTGCGCTTTACGACTATATACATTCTTCTCATACTACACATATAAAAAAATCGCATTTGTTTTCTCGATCGAAATTTCTATTTCAGAATTTTTTTTTTTAATCAGCCGTACCTGATAAAATCATACTTTTTGCCGTTTGCGTTGATTCGGTTTGCCAGTAGAAAATAATTTGGGTGGGGGTTTTTTTTTTAATAATGCAATGAAACAATTTGCGTAAATAGATTACGACGTTTCCGTCATGGTGTATTTTTTTTTTATAACATTGACAAAATCTTAATCAGCTATTATATTTTCGTGAACGATTTCGTTTATCGTTGATTTATTGCACGGCTTAAATATCACCTTGGAGCGACAGTGACGATACAAAATATTGCGCATCACTCACCCGTGGACGTTCGACGATTAAACGTTATTGCATTATTGCTAATTTTACGTACATACTAAAAAAATTTACATGCGAATTCGTTGAAACACTTTTTGTTTTTTTAATGATAATACTATGCATCGTTACGGCTACGTATTTACAGGAAATACTTACGACTGGCCTTGATCCCATTCTCGCGAATTTTCACACTATTCGACAAATTTATTTTTTCTTCCATCTTATTTACAATTTTTTTTTCACTAAACATAATCATCCAAACCACACACACATGGCGTCAATTACAATACTGGCCCCGATTGACTATCGACATTTTTTGTCCTTTCGATTAATTTTTCATTATTAGTCATTTACCCTGCCGCGAAAAAAAAAGAAAAACATTTTTGTGAATGACGTCGCAGCTACGCTCGAGGAAAGGGTTAAAACAGGGATATCGATTTTTTTTCTAGACAATATCAAAATATATCCATATATATATACAGATAAAAATGTGTTATATACAAATCTAATTAAATTAACATTAATTCCATTAGCGTGAGAAATTTTTACTCTGAAGCTATTTTTCTCTCTACATTCGATGCATCTCCGAAGTATCTATAAATAATTAAAACTATTTTATCAAAATTCGTCATTTTTTTTACATTCTAATTTGCAATCACAAATTGAGACTCTGAAGTTAAGTCGATGTACAAGGTCGCCTCGATCTTGCATACCGGTTGCAAGGACGCAAGGGCATCAACGTCACCCCGCGCTGACGGCGTTGACCACATTTCACGCCTCGGTCTCTCAGCCTGGAATCCACGAATTCCTCAAATGCATTAAAAAAAAAGTAAAAAAGATTAAAAAAACAAGTGACGATGGTGGCGAGCGGCGCGTCGAGTCTCACGTTGGCGGATCGGTCGCCGCCTAAGAGCGAAGTTGTGTTCGGCGCGACGAGTTCGCGTCCTTTGCGGGCAAAACCGACCGCGAAACTATTGTCCGTTAGGTCGTCGAGTGTAGATCGTCCGAGCTAAAGTAATCGAGAACAAAGACACATTCGAAGCGTTTCCCTTCCAGAAACCACCAAAGCCAATTGCAATAGGCGAAGAAAAATTGAAAATATTTTCAAATTTTTTTCGTTGAGTTTTCGGATGAATCTCCCGATCGCCGAGGATCGGACAAAATCAATGAAGCCTCGCACGATTCTCGAGGTGGCGGCCGATGAAGGCGTACCACACATTGGCAGGCATCGAAGTCTTGTAAGATAAAGCTCTGGGGGCCGTTGGACGGGGACGCGAAACACCTCGTGTACGCGGACACGTGTCCGAGCATTTGTGAACACGTATGTAACACGTGCGCCCCCCTCTGGTCGGCTGACGATGGCGCCACACACGAGTACACGCACGCCGCCGATATACCCACAAGTCGCCCGGATACATATGTACCCGCGCGAGTGTACGGTATGCATCGATTCGCGGCACGCATTGACGTGTTTATCGAGAATTCCCCCTGAGGCCTCAGGAGACAGAGAGAGGTCGGGATAGTCGTGGAACAGGGAGATACGGCCGATCGTTAATTAAGCCGCGGACGAGTCGATAATTCGAATCGATTGCGGATGGACGACGAGGAGAGAAGAGCGTATGAGAGGCTGGCAGCACACTCGTGGATCTTATTCGATCTCAGAGTCAGACGAGAGAGTAATTGGACCGCCTTCGGAGGAAATCCGAGACTCGCCCTTCTCCTTCTCTCCGCTCCGGAGTCTCTTTACCTCGATTGCCAGTCGTCGCTCGGCTTGTCCATTAACGAGAAAACGCGCGGTGGACGGAGCCTGGCGCGGCTTCGATCGACGCTTGAGAGTCATTCGTTTGCGTTAATAATTCCTCACGCACGAGTGATACGAATCGTCGGTGGATGGACGGCCATCTTTGATAGCAAGAGTCGCGCAATCGAATTTATAACGCTCCATCATTGGATTAATTGATATTCCAATGAAGAATCAATATTCCACGTGATGTTAGACCGGTTACGATGACACGGTAAGATCAATAGGTCTTGTTTTCAAAGCTCGATTGGCCAGTTCGCTGCGTTGATCAGAAGCCTCTAAGCTCATTTTCCAGTTGGCAATGTCGTCAGGTTCTATCCTCTCCCTGGCGGAACTGGTGCAACGACGGGTTCGGAGTTGCATCGTAGTCACATTCGCACGTCGGGGACGAGACCGATTGCTTTGTGCAAACTTTTAACCTTTATGCGACCCTGATTTGCTGGCCTATTTGAAGTCTGATGACGGCCGCCTCAATTCCGTTAGGGCTGGTTTCCGTCGACTTTGATCCGCCATATGGATATCCTTCTATTCCACCCTGTTCTCGCACCCTTTGCAACGAATTCGTCACTCTAGGTCTTCATTACTGTACGGCTCGATCATTGTCAGGATCGAGTCGGGTGTTCATCAGACAACGTACGCATGTATCCCAACGCTCACAACATCATTGGTAGTTACGATCTCGTCGTGAGATCTATAGGCCGTCTTTTCAATGGCGGACTGTCGCGATCGCTGTGATGATCTTCCATGTCGACGTCCTCGTCGTCATCGCTGTAGTCGCTCTGGAAAGTCGCGTTCGACTTCATGGACAAATCAATGGGATTGTCCTGAGGGGGCACATCGCTGACGTCTCTCTCGGGACTTTCCCTCGGTGAATTGTCTTCCGATCGTGTCTTGCTCGAAGCTGGCGATCTCATCGTTGGGGTTCTCTGACTCTTAAGTACAGCGTCGAGATAGAAACGTTTGTTGCAAGTTTCCGTCGGTATAGGCGAGACTTTCGTTCTCTCGATGCTTCCAACGTTGTTGTTTCTCGTGTGTCTGTTGTTGTTATTGTTGTTGTTACTGTTATTGTTGTTGTTGTTATTCGTGCAAAGGTCGTTTCTCTCGGTACCGTTGCTGGGCGCGACACCGGTCGTCGTGCTGTTACTGCTGCCGATCGGCGAGCTCCTCAGAGGGGTGTTCGAGTGGCCGGTCATCAGGCCTGAATGACTGGAACCGTGAGGTGCGCCGTAGAGATGGTAGGGCGAGAACATGGTCAGGCTCGGTGGTGGTAGAAAAGCCGGTGGTATGAGGGACATACCGCCGAGATGGAAACCCAACGGTAGGCTCATCATTTCTTTGCTCAGCGCCGAAAGTTCGCCGTGGGGATGCAAATGGGCAGGATGCAGAGGCCTGAAGCCCGGATGCAGACCGTAGGCTGCTCTTCGCTCCGAAACCTCAACGGAACTGTCGCTGTTGTGCGATTCCGGTGAACTTATGCTCGGCGATGTGGAATTTTTGTAATCGTCCAGACCCAACATCAGCACGTCCTCCTTGTTTCTCTGCTGACCACCGTGGATTCCCATCGGTGAGGTCGCAGGGTTCGCCTGTTGCTGTTGCTGCTGCTGATGCTGCTGTTGCTGCTGCTGCTGCAACTGGTGTCTCTGATGGTTCGCGTGACTCTGATGGTGATGCTGTTGTTGTTGCTGCTGCTGTTGCTGCTGTTGTTGCTGTTGGTGCTGATGCTGCTGCTGTTGCTGCTGCTGCTGCTCCTGGAGCAGACAGTGGATCTTGAACCAATTCGATCTTCTGCCGTACCGCGAGCCCGACTTCGACATTCCTACGAGCAGACACTTTCGCAAACGGCAGGCCTTGCAGGCCGTCCTGTTCTTCTTGTTGATGACGCACTCCCCGCCGTTCTTGCACTCCGATATGCTGCTCAGGTTGTTGTACGATCTCCCGAAGAAGGACTGCAACAAAAATTCAGAAAAACAAGGTTCGTAAGATTTTCGTCAAAACTGCATGGCGCGAATAATTTGTGATGCTTTCGACAATGCCTTATAATGAAATAAAATTGCGATCCAAACTGAGGCATCAGAAACAAAATCTCCAGCTCCAGTTCTAAATCCTCCGCATTTGAACGGAAACCCAGACCCCCGAGGTGAAAGGCTAATCGCCGTAGCATCAAGCGCAATTTGTTGCCTACGAGGCGTCTAAACCTCCGAGTATAATATTTTTCGACTAACGAGAGTCGTCTCTCGTCAGGTGCGCAAACAGGCGTGCACGGCTGAAACGTTGCCATGTAATACATAATGGTCGTATAAAAAGGTGGACGGTTGGCGTTACCCCGTGTAATCGCGGCTGCGATAACTCTCGCACAATGTCTCATTCATCGAGAGCGCGAGTGTTGGTGTCGCGGCCAAGTCGGTGGCTCTCCCGGCGCGCGGAGACAAAACGCGAACGGCCAAGGCGCGTGCGGCCTCCCGAGCTTCGTGCCTAATTGTCCGAGTGGTGAAACGCTAACGGGCGCGAGCCCGATTCCAACACAGCGACCAGCCACGTCTGGATGCAACGCAAACCCGAGCGAGGGAGATAGCTCGATTAGGATGGCAACAAGTGGGAGGGAGCAAAGGGGGGGGGGAGGCACCGAGGAACAAATTGGCGTGCGAGTGGCAAGCCATAAACAAAAGTAATTGCAATTTCGTTTTCTCGGTTAAGAGGGACACGGTCGCGCGACGACGAGACAATAGAAATGGAAGCGCAATGAGAGAAACGCCGCGCGTTGCTCCGAAACCGGCACGGGGGGCCGGACGGACGGGGGGTTTATCTGAAAACGTGGCCCCCGCGCGTGAGCCACGGAGGAAATATGTACAATACAATGCCGCCGTGGATATACACTATTATAGCAACAATACATTAGCGTGTAGAGTAATGCAACTACGGATTATTCCTCTCCTCGATTGCAAAAATCGAGTGACCCAGATGGCGACCGCTGCCAAGCCCGTTGTCGCCATCGGACGAATAAGGCGGTGCGCGGGTAAACGGTGAGCAGACGATGATTAGTTTTTAAATTAAGATCGGCGAAACGAGATTCCATTAATTCGCTGTTGCGAATTATTGGATAACCCTCGGGAAGGTTTAACGATAATTTACGAGGCTGGTTTGTTAAGACTTAATTCTCAGAGTTTCGTAGATCAAATTCTATCCAACCGAGCCAATGAGTACAGCTCCCCCCCCCCCCCCCCCCCCCATGGGAATAAAATCGCGATGTCGTCGAAGCTTATTGCATCGTGAAATAACATTTATCAAGAGTTTCCACTTGGCTCGTCGCGAAAACGCGTTCTTCCTGCGTCCCAGTGATCCCGATGCGCGGATCGAGTCGCGTGCTCCCCCCGCCCCCCTCCCACGCGACTTCATCATCGTCATCGTACCTAATATTACATACGCACGACAGGGGGAACGGAAAACGCGCGATTCGCAATCGCAGCCGCGCATCGCCTCCGTTCCACTTGTCTATGCAACGGCGTCGACCTCGCCCCCGCATCGTCCCCTCCGCCGATTCCAAACTCAGTGTGTGTCTATATACACAATATATTTTGAACGTTCAAGAAAAAAAAAATCCAACAACAATACAGTACAGCGGAGTCGAGTCGTCGCGTAATGTCTAGCGTCGGTCTGTGACCACGGGTGCACGGGACTGCGACGACGACGACAACGACGACGACATCGGGGTCTTCGGCGGCGCACCAGCTAACTCTCTATGACACAATCGAGAAAATACCACTATTACGGTGGTACGCTCGCGCCCGCTCCAGCTCGCTCTCTTTACGCAATCGAAAAGAGCGCAGCCTGCGCGCAGGTGCCCATGCAGAGCCTCTATTGCTCCCGGTCCCCCCCCCCCCCCCCTCTCCTCCTTCTACTGCCTATTCCACAGTTGACTCTTTTCGTCCACAGTTTTATTCAGGACACCCGCGCAATAGACGAGACGACTGTTAGAGCTATAACCGAGTAACGAGACCCTGCGATACTCTTTGAGCACACCGCGTACCCGAATTCGCGGCACGGCGCGTGCGAGAAACGGAGACCTTTATGACCTCGTTATGATCATTTTCTTGTATTTTTTGTTGTAATTTAATCAGTTAGGTTTTTTCCCTCGTCAAAAAAATTCGTGGTTAAAATACCTCACATTTTTTATAAATATTACTGAAAATTATTATGTATATTATTGACGGGTGTCGCTTAACCCTTTGAGACATACATTTTGACGCTATAAAAACAAAACCTCGGTATTTCATATCAAGAAATTAGATTGAAAAATTGACAACTGAGCGAATGAAGGTGGACACTCGATGTCCCACCGTAACGCAAAGGGTTAACGTTTCCATCTCTTTTTCATAGAAAATATAACATTTCATCTATAAAAGTAAAAAAATAAAAAGCCAATACCGATATTTAAGGATAGACGCGCGAAACTCAGCATCGCTGCTGATAATCATTAAATTACCATGAATCATAACATTTCTGACAACTTCGTTTTTTCGTAATTTGATGGATTTGTCATGGCATTGTTCTGTAGTAATTGGATCATTGCGGCATCGTGCGATATGATCGTAGGCGCGATCTTGAAACTCTAGCGGCCGCGTAACGCCTCGAAGAGAAGGGATCCGGATCGTAGACTTCTGCTCTCCTTTTTTTTTGTTCTCTTTTTTTTTCTTTCTTTCCCCTCTTCCGGCGGCGCTTCGCACTTGCCCGCCACAATTGTTTCCGCCCTAGTTAACGATTGCGTAAGCGCGACATTGTTTCGTTTCGTTATTTTCGTTTTCAGGCCCATCGTAGCATGTCACCTTCCCCTCGCCCCGCCGGAGTCGTACTCTGCCGCGGTTGGCCGCCACGCTTCGAAGTACCGGGCCCGTTCCGCTCGTCTGCCATTACCACTACCATTATCTCATCGCTTTGTGTATCCTCTCTGTACGACCGTGTGCACCACTGCCGTACGTAGATTCTGGCCATTAGCCGATGGATGGACGTGTATACATTGGTGCACGTCCACTCGCTCCGGCGCCGACAACCATCACCTACCTCACGCGGTCCCAGCCGCGGCACAACTTCCAGCATCAACGCTCTTTTGATAGCCGATGAACTTGCATCACTTTTTTTTCATCACCTTTATTAACGCCTCTGTCAGCAAATTCGAGCTATCAATTTACTCCTATCATTTACTGTCAGTAATTATTGAAAATCATATTTTTTTCAAGATTTGACTGATCTTGCGAATTTCACAACTTCCAACATGAACGCTCTTTTGATAACGGATGAACTTGCATCCCTTTTTTTCCACCACCCTTATTAACGCCTTTATCGACAAATTCGAGCTATCAATTTACTCCTACCATTTACTGTCGGTAATTATTGAAAATCATATTTTTCCAAGATTTGACTGATCTTGCGAATTTCACAACTTCGAGCATGAACGCTCTTTTGATAGCGCATGAACTTGCATCACTTTTTTTTCACCACCCTTATTAACGCCTTTATCGACAAATTCGAGCTATCAATTTACTCCTACCATTTACTGTCGGTAATTATTGAAAATCATATTTTTCCAAGATCTGACTGATCTTGCGAATTTCACAACTTCGAGCATGAACGCTCTTTTAATAGCGCATGAACTTGCATCCCTTTTTTTCACCACCCTTATTAATGCCTCTATCAGCAAATACGAGCTATCAATTTACTCCTACCATTTACTGTCGGCAATTATTGAAATTCATCTTTTTCAGGACTCGACTGATGTCGCGATTTCACAACTTCCAGCATGAAGGCTCTTTTGGTAGCCGATAAAGGTGAATCGTTGTTTTCACCACCGTTATTAACCTCTTTATCGGCAAATTTGCGCTATTAATTTACCGTCCGTAATTATCAAAAACAATTTTTTTTCCAAGATTCGACTGATCTTTCGAATTTGTTACATAATATTTATCGCCAAATTACTATGGAAATGTGCTCACCTTGCAACCCTCGCAGGTGAACGCCCCGAAGTGAAATCCGGCAGCGGGTTCGCCGCAAACTTTGCACTGTTGATTCATCTGTAAACAAAAAATATATATATATATTCATCAAAGAAATATAAAGCAATGGGGCTTTTTAGGTACGGAAATGGTAGAAAAATCGTGCATCAATTCGTGTAAAATTTCGTAACTGCGATGGGCCATTAACCGCCATGGACCGCGACGGAAAATGAGCCTCGCCTCACGGTAGATATTTCTCGTGCGGTAAATTTTGCGCGACGCTTTACGGAAGATTGGCGCACAAACGGTTTCTGTGGTTCTTCGTCGCGGTAGCTCAACTCTTTCACTCGTAGTCGTCGGAGGGGCGAGAGGGGAGGGGGGGAATCGAATTCGCCCGCGGGGAATTTACCAACAGTTCAAACCAGACCTCGAGGAGTCATTATCGCACCGCTATTTTGCTGCAGTCGAGTCGAACGAGATCGGTGCGAGCGAGAGATGTAAGAGATATTAGATACATTTAGAGCGAAGCGAAGAAGATGGACGCCGCGGCGTGGAGGAAGGGGGAAGGGTAAAAGACTCGGCCTGTTGCGCAATTCACTTTACTCGCCCGAGAATCACTGAATCGTGGCAAAGCGGCGCGTGTTACGTTCAACGAGCGGAAAACTCCTCTTCGCTTCTTTTTTAATTTTTTTTTTTTTAATCCTTCACAATTTTTGCCCAAACTCAAAGTCCCTTATACTTTTCATTTTTCATTCGGCAGTTTGCTTTATCATTTGATTCCATTAATTTTTTAAAAATTAAAAATTATGCATTTTTAAGACTGAGGGAGTTCAAAGATTTTTAAAAATTACCAGGGGATTCTAATATGATTTGCAAAAAAGTCTTCACAATTTTTTCTCGCTCGAACAATCAACCATTCGATAAAAAAGAGAACCTCGCGTCGAGTTACGCCTCGGGTGATACCCGTCTTCCGCAACGATTGTTTCCCCCGGTTTTCTCTCATATCCGTAATCATGGATCAATCTCGTTGCGATAATTCATGCGGCAATGAGAGCCAAGGCATCGCCGGTAGGATGGAACGAGGACGGTGTGTATTCGCGGTGACGTGGGTGCGCCTTGACTTTCCATCGATCTTGGAAATACCAATATCGTATATCTTCTCTGGAGGACCGATGTACGACTGTTTACGCACGATCCCATTAGTGCCGCAGGCAAGGGATCATCTTTCGATGCCGTCATTTAATACCTCCGTTCTCCACGAGTGGGGAAAAACTAGAACTTTTTTTAAATATAGTGACAAACGCGCGAAGTCTCAAAAAAACAAGAAAATTAATTGGAGTACTTTGTGTATTATAAATGTCTGTTATTTATAGTCACAAGTATCGCAGGCAAGGGACGGTCTTTAGAGGCCGCCATTCAGTACCTCGCCTTTTCCACGAGTAGAAAACAACTAGAACTTAAAATTTTCTTTATATAACGAGAAACGTGCGAAGAGAAGACTCAAAAATACTGACCCACATTTTCACCCTTTCGGAGTCTCGCATGCAGCGTGCGAGAGTCGAGTGGACGAACCCGAGGAAGCCTGTACAAGGACATAAAGCAAGAACGACGTCGCTTCCGTTCGCGATGATGAAAGATGAGCCCTTCTGGTTTTAGATGAGGCATATGTATGTACAAAATACAGGTGGGCGATGCGTGTGTCCACTACAGAAATAAGACGCTCTGCTCTAAGACGGTCATATATATACAACCGATGTTGATGCTTTGAGACTTTCATACATGACGAGCTATCGCTAAATGGGAAAGTAAATTTCAGCTAATGGAAGAGACATCGAATGTTTGATCAACGGTGTCTCTCTCCTGACCTACACCCTACAGTCGTTGATTCTTTTCATTCTCGGCATACACTGCGCGTGTATGGGACTTTTTATCTGTATTCCTGCTGTGCCCCGCTGACGAGCACCGGAGGCAACGGCTCAGCTATGAGAGCACTCGAGGGGACTTCGTATTCGATTGTTTGAGAAGGAAACGGCGGTCGGCAGAACTGTTCTTTGTACTCTATTCAGAATTAGAACCTTAGACGTTTAAAAGCTCACCTGTTTTTTTTTTATAATTTATACAAATTGTGTAATAATTTTCGAAATTACTTTGCGCCATCCAATCGACCGCCGGAAGTAAGAATAGGCTATCGAGAGCGAAACACTTATTTCGCTGACTCATCCGGTATTCCCGATCGCAATCCGAGCATACAAGTCAGTGAATTTCACACCTCGATGCTCGGAAATTCCCCCCGATAGTTGTTGATATATTCTGAGTCTGTGGCAATTATTGTCACAGCGAACCGAATGTTTTCGACTTCGGGGGAAAG
Source organism: Ichneumoninae sp. A BG-2022a (assembly GCA_030522665.1). Lineage (NCBI taxonomy): Eukaryota > Metazoa > Arthropoda > Insecta > Hymenoptera > Ichneumonidae > Ichneumoninae sp. A BG-2022a. Next base: position 27,830 of record JAPYZC010000592.1, on the reverse strand, counting down.
AGGATCGATCGTTGAGCGAAAAAAACCCACTGTACATAGGAGACCGAACGTTGCGGTCACAGGTCTGAAAAAAATTGCGCAATCGCTGCCGCACTCGCGGTTTAGATCGCGACCGACTGTATCCTGGAGAGAATCGAGCGACCCGTCGTAAGACACGGAATAAAAATTTTATCGATCTAAATGTAAAAAAAAAATATCTTGAATATCTTTTTTTTTATGTTTCGACATCGTGTGCGGATATTCAAGGTGAAATAAGAGTACACTGTAAAAATTAATTGTAAATTTAATGTGCTGGAACGCTAAATTTGCTTAAATTTCTGAGATCAACTGAACATTAATAATTAATGAACATAACATTAATTTTTCATAAAGTAAAAATACCAGATATTAAAATTACAAATCTTTTGCCTGAAATTTTCAAAAATTATCATTGAAAATAAGACCTTTGCTGTACAAAATTGCAACGCGCATCTGTGTAACATTTTAGACACAGTTTATTTTTAAAAAGCTTTCAACGCCGTTCGTTAATTTTCAAACAATTTTTTTTTGCAGTGTAATATTTCCATCCAATGGATATAAAAAGGATTTACAGGTGCGAATAAATCTCGTATCCGAGGCATCGAGTCATAATTTTTTTTCTCGCCAAGAGGAAGCGAATCAAGACGGCGCATCTGCGTTCGATTCAGAATGTTCTCGCGATATCGCCGATGAATAATATTCCAAGCGCGCTGGGACGACTCGGTGTGCAACGCGGATCGCGTGTGCTGTTGCAGGACGATCGCGAAAGCGTCGTTTCCTTATCGTCGTCGTTGGAGTGACGAGTCGAAGCTCTATAACTATACCGGCGAAGCCCGCAGCTCGGGGAATTCTATGCAATGCCATAGGAACACAGTGCAGGTGCGTATCCGGTGCACAGCCGTTCTCTGCTCGTCTCGCTGGGAATGCGCAGGTGCGCTACGCCCGCGCCCGCCGTCGGATAATCGTCACGTACGGATCTTGGATCTGCGGCGTCGCTGTGTCTCCTTTCCGATTAATGAGATTAAATTTCATGCAAACTCGAACCCGCACCGTTTCGCAATAGTCATTCGAACATGAAAGTTTCTTTTTATGTCCCGTCATACATTTTTTTGCAAAAATTTAAAAAAATTCCAATCACTTCGCTGTCTAACGGAAAATATTATTCATTTTTGTTAAAACGATAATAGTATTTATATACTTTGTACCCAGTAAAAAAGTTCCTTTGCACATTCGGCTAAGATTTGTCATCCATAAAAGAGCACCTTTTTTATAATTTCCTTTTAGTAACAAATGCTATTCGTTGTTAAAAAAAATATTGCAAAATTATCAAGAAAATTAACTGTGGAACTTTGTGGACTACAAATGTCTTAATTGTAAAAATCATTTTTGTTGTGTACAATTAGTATAACGAAAATATTATTATTAATTTATTATACTAAATTTTTATATAAAAGTAGACCGACAAAAAAAGGCACTTGCATGTTCCAGAAAAAAATATTGTTCTCTCAGCTCTACTTGAAAATCTTGCATTTTCGTACTGGATTAAATTCCCGTGTGAAAAGGGTTAAGCGATAGGAAATACCTTGAAGGGGGCTTCGTAAAAATTGAATCGATCGACGATATCGATTCTTCGTGGAATATTGAATCGAGTGTACAGCGAAGCTGGTCGGGGACGTCGAAATCGTCGATCGAGATCGCGCGCAGATCGCCAAGCGAAGTTTCGCCGGCGAAGTGTTGGCGGTCGTCGTCACTCTCGGTTGGCGAGATTGCGGCACAAGCCGTGAGAATCGTAGCAGTTCTGGATCCCTGGCCGGTAACCCTGCCGAGGCACTATTTGCAGCTGCATGCAACTTTTAGCTTGGCTCACCGATAATCTTCCCTCGTTTCGATCCGCTGCTATCATCATCGGCAACGGCAGATGCAAAACTAGTTAGAAGTACCTGTCGATATATACAGGTACGTAAATCATTCCTAATAATCCGCAGGTGAAAACTACTCGAATAATTTAATAATTTTCAATATCAAAGAAAAAAATTGCCAATTTTCAGTCGACGTTACGGAGTACGCGCGAATATTGCAATTTCAATGATTGTACGTGCCTTGAAGGTGACCAATATTAGGGAAATTCATTTGAAGTGAAGCTTTAAAAAAAGGATTTTTTTCGCGAGGTAAAATTACGTTTCGTAATTAGATCGGAATGGAAAAAAGTGAAGCTGGAAAACATAAATTATTTTTTAAACAATTCCCCGAGCCGGCGCGATGCATCACGCGATAATCAAAGCGTACACAATTTCCGATCGTCGAGCGCACGCCAGGTGTTATGTACGAGCGTGCGAGATCGCTTGATCGGGACCCGAGCGATCGTCCTCCTTTCTCGAAGCGGCGCGACTCCCGACACTGACTTGACCTTCTGCCGATGGATTAAAGGAAAAAAATTGAGTTAAAAAGAAAAAAAGTCGCGAATAGAGAGAGACTAATATAGTATACGGACGTCTGAACTTTTAATTATTAGCACACCTTTATTGCACTCGAGCACGAAGGCGAGACGAGAAAACGACTGTTGAAAAATACTTTCCAAGATAAACGTCGACGTGCCCGTTGGGCGCCGTAAAATCATTGAACATTTGGCACATCGTACTCATTTTTTTTCTCCTACTAAATAATAATTTTTTTTTTAATTTTACTTTCGGCAAAAAGAAACACCAATCTAGGTGTTACCTGTTTATTGAATCCATGCAGGGGAGAGTCAATATCGTCGCGAAAGTATCCGCACTAATTGGGTCTCGAAATTTACAGCGGCTTAAGGCCAGAACCGAAAAATACTGTTTTCCAACTTTTCCGAGCAAAAACTACTCCATTTGCCGAACAAACGACTGCGCATCCGGGATACCTTAATTTTTCACATTTTTACGTGAGCAAACGGTGCACTAAAATTTTTTTTCGATTTTATTTATTTTTTTTGCTCACGTACCGTAATTCGTTTTTATGGACGAAGTATAGAGTACAGCATGGGTTCAGTGCGGATTTGCAGCAAGCGATAAATTCGGGAAAAACGGGACCGGGCCGCGTTCGTGTCCTCCCCGCAGGTCACTTTTTTTTTACGGCTAGCAGCTCTCGGCACCGGCGAGGCATAATTAACGGACGGACAATTGCAATAAAAAGTAGCCGGGCTGATGCTGTTTTGTACTACTTGCTGTACGGACTTCTGGCCCCTGCGTGGGGAAACCTCTGCCGTACATTCGATATCCGTTGCCGTCGGCCCGAATCGAACTCTCTCTGAGTCTTTTACTGCAAACCGATAGGCGCGAGCTGATATCGCTTAAAATTCGATCGCGAAATTTACAACGCGCATGCGCGCCATTTAAATCACAAGATAAACCGAATCTGCTACCAATTATTTCTCATTAATTTTTTCTTTTTGTTCCTTTAATTTGTCTCTCGGTCGCACAAATTCGCAACTCCGCGGTGAAATTTTAACGACTTAAACGACCAATGAAGGGTTAAATCCCGTTTGGCGATTCCCGCATTGAAACCGATAGGCGCGAGCTGAGATCGTATAAAATTCAATCATGAAACTTACAATGCGCATGCGTGGGAATAAAATTACAAGATCAATCGAATCTGATATCGATTCTCTCTAATTATAATTTGTTTTTAGTTTAAACGATTTTTTCGATCCGTGGGTAAAATTCGCACTTCTGCCGGTAAATTTTAACAATTCTACACGACCAATGAAGGGTTGAATCTCCTTTGGCGATTCGCGCAGTCAAATTACGGATTAACAGTCGCGTAAGCGCGCTCGGTTCGCGCAGCTCGCGAAAGAGAATAGAGGTGGCCTCGTTACCGTTTTACCTCTTAATCCTCCATCACCTTTTCTATCGTCGTGCAGAACACCACTGTACAGGCTGCTATATCTCGGCGGCGTTCGCCAGGGTGAACGCGTTATGAAACTAGCGCGAGAGCCCGCGCGCGCGCGCGAGCGGTTCGCAGAGTAGTAGGTGAATTACTACATAATTTTCGTAATGAAACAACAGAAAAGCGTGATCCGTGAAACCGGCATGCGGCCTCTAAACTATCTTCGCTTTATCATCGCTGTACTTTACAGTGCGGATACGTGTTTAATAATACCCGTATTTGTTTCACTGTAAAGCCAACATCCTTCCGGATCGCGAAACAAACTTACTATGTATCCTGCACGCAGGGCAATTATCCTTACGGATTCGTGCCGCGATCGTGGCTTATCGATACACGTGGATTTTATCGAACGATCTTTTTATCCCGACAAAAAAAAAAAAAACTGCACGAAAAATTACGAATTAATACTTCGTGAAAAGAAAACTACCGTGATTTTTTTCTAGAAACGTACTGTATTAATTTTTTATTTTTTTCCTGTGTGAAAAATCAATCGAATAATTTTTTCTATTTCCGATTTTTTTCACGCTGTTTTTCAGCATCATGCTACGGATTTATGCGCCTCGGACAAAAAGTACCGAATATTATACGGTACCGATTGATTGAAATTTATTACTTTATAGGAAATTGTACGTCAATAGTTAAAGTTACACCGATCGGACAGATCGCGTGTGGGGAAAAACTGGGGCAACGTTGGTACAAGTTGAACCGGTGGGGTTACACCCAGTACAGGAGAGCGTGCCGCAATTTCATCTCGTCGGGCACCGACGCGTCACGATCTGGTTGCCGCTAGCCGCGAGTAGCCGGCAACTTCCGTTCTGTCGAAATTTTGACGTTCCGTGACGCGCACCAGTAAACGTTGTATTATTACGTGTCCCCTCGTAGTCATACCCGGTGCCATTCTTAAATATATATATATATACATACATACACACTGTCCTATATATATATATATGCTTGTTATTATTGTTTATATCTCATTGTTCACCCTGCGTTATAATCGCATGCACCTTTCACCCGAGAGGTTCGTAGCCGTGCATGCGATACGATTCGCTATTGCGTAAATCAATCGCACCGAACTCGGTTAAACGCGACGGTTTTGCGGGGAGTAAATTATTCCGGAGAGGCTCAAGTTATCCAGACGATAGAAGTGGCGCTCGCTCGAGGGATCCGAGATACTTTCCATCGAGCGGCGGGATAGAATTCGCACGGGACACGACGGCGATGGCGTCGAGCGAAACCAGCGCCGTAAACACGATCATTAAGAGATCGTTACAGATGTAATCGAGCGCCTCGCCGCGCCGGGAGTGACGTTTGGTAAATTAAGTAATAGCCACTGTCAACTGTGGTGACATTCGGTGAACTTTCACTCGAGATTTTCCATTAACTCCGCTACATTACGTGAGGAATTCTTTTTGTTTTTTTTTAACTTTCTAGCAGTGTGGAAATTTAGTAAATGACAATTCTTGAATAAAAACTGAAGGGTCAGACGAACTACCTGTACTATAATCTAGGCTTGACTCAAATGTTAAAAAAAGCGGTAAATAAAGTTTTAGGATTGTCGTCCTCAGGTATAAATCAGGGATCAGTAAAAGGTATCTGTTTAGACATCGGTGAAAAATTAGGGACAGTAGGGACGTTTTTTTCGCGTTATTTTTTATGTCCTTAAAAAAAAAGATGTTTGCGCAGATTTTCAAGTGTTCCGTCTTTGATATTCCAACCTCGTCATTGTTGAGTAATACAGCACAGTAACGATAGTATGTGATTCGGTCGAGTCTCTTACCTTGGTACAGTTGCGATGCGTAATAATACTTCGAAGTATGTAGAACGACGAATATCATCCGTAGTCGTTGATCACGGAAGTGGAACTGTTATTGCACGATTATTGCGATTCACCGCCGATTTTTTTTTTCGATTTCAACATGCGCGTACGGTATTCCATTGTCACACTGGCCGTAGTTTTTTTTCTCCCGCCGATTAATCAATTATCTTCCGCACTATCGATAAACTTGGTTGGCCGAACGGATCGATCGTTGGAAAATCAACAGCCGATCTCGATGATCTTCGATGCGAATAAACGATCACGACTGAAGCGGCCGAGCTCAATGTCACTGATTCTTCCTCGTCGGGCCAAAAATCACACCAAGTCCTTCGCGATCTTTTCACCAGAAATTTATATAAAAAAAGAAAATTGCACAGTAAAACGTTGACAATTGTCTCGCTTATGCTCGACAACAGTGCAGATCATCCGGGCGTCGCGAGGAAGAAGCGACGACACACTGTGTTCACGCGCGAGTGAATCGCCGTTGCACGATTGTCGAAGGTAAATAGTCATCCACTCCACGTATTTTTTCCCTCCACTGTCGACCGCATAAAAAGACCGATGTACCTTTCTTCTCAAGCGGTCCGAGAGATCGAACTAAAAAAACTTCATAGAAGTCCGAAAAAAAATCACAAAATCACGTCGCCACTTCGTTAATCTGTCGACCAAAAGAGTTAACTGAAAGTCCGTCGAGCCACCAAAAGTTCGCGGTAAATCCACTTCGAACTGTCCACGGAGTACCAAAAGATGCACCCTGCGAGCGATCGATGATCAGCGATAAATAGTTGGTAAAAAAAAAAATAAACCAACAAAAACAAAAAAAGGTCAACAACAGAACAGATCAAAGTGGTGTCCGACTGACGACTGAGATCGGCGGATGGTTGCCGTGGTCCGTGTTGTCGTCGCGTCGATGACCATTGGGTGAATGACTCGTGGGACGTGGACGAGGGTGTTAGCGTTGTGATTTTTTTCTTCCGTTTCTTTTTCTTTTTCTTCCCGAATCCCGTCTCACGGGTAGACTCGAGCGTCGCCTGCGGTAGTCGTTCCTCACTCGAGGGGTTGGAGGGGGGACTAAACTCGAATTTCCCCCACCTCCGGTGATTTTTAGCCGAGGGCAGCTCGGTCACTGGCTGCGTCGCCGGGTATCCGCAGGATCATAAGTCCCAGTCCTCGGGGCCCGTCGGTTGACGATCCTCGTCCGACTCTTCAACGTCCGAATGGAGTTGGCTCGCTCGGCAGCGGCGGCAACGGCAGCGGCGCGTTAAGGAGGGCCCCCGTGTTCGTCTCAACCGGCGGCAGGGTTCTCGTCGTGTGCGCTCGTAAGTACCTCCGGGGCCTTATGGACACACTGTGCGTCGGATCACCGGATAAGCGTGCGGGGTCCATCCGCGCGCTGAGCACAGGTGGGCCGCGGGTCCGCGGTGCTTACGGGGCCCTGCGAGAACGCCTGGGTCGGTCGCGGTGGTGGTGGCGATGATGCGGACCGCGGTGGGGGAACCCACTTGGGCCCACGGAACGGTGGGACTCACCCGAGTATCGCGTGGCCGAGGCGGAGGGGATCGCTAGGGAGGGGCTTCTTTTGCGCCTCTCCGCTTCTCGCACTCACACCGCGACGCGCTTTTTTTTCTCCTCTACGCACACATGTACTTATCCCAATGACCAGCGCGATCTTCTGCCCGATGATCTTCGCCGTTCGAGCGACGTTTTCTTTCTTTCATTTCTTTTCGCGAGTTTCCGCTCTGAGACTTAGGAAGTGGAGGGTAAAAAATTGTTTGGACTTTTTGCTACTGCACTGTAAAAATAAATTGTAGATTTAATGCACTGGAAAATGAAAGTGGCTTACACTACTTACATTAATTGAACATTAATGTACTTTTATTGTAAAATAAAAATACCAGTTATTAAAATTATAAATCTTTTGTTTGAAATTTACAAAAATGTTCATTAAACATACAAATTTTACTGTAAGATTGCAACACACATGTGTTTAAAATTTCGGGAACAGTTTGTGTAAAAAAGCTTCCAATACCGTTCATTAATTTTCAAACTAATTTTTTTACAGTGTACGTACTGTCCAGAAACGTAGACAATTTTTTTTGTTAATTTTCGGGTCGCACCAGCCGGCTCTGGTTTTGCGGACTAAAGCGCGAAACTAAAATTGTCGATTAGATGGGAAATAAAGGAACGGGTTTCAACCCCGAAGAAATGAGCTTGTCGCTTGGTTTGACATAATAATTTTTGAAGTGAAAATGAAAACGGTTGTCTGGGAATTGGAATAATGACAAATTGACGAAGATTTGAGATTTCGTAGGTTCGTACTTTCGTCCGCTCGGCGGGATGCGCCCTGCGGCTTCGCGCAGGTTACCCACGAGATTCCTCGATTATCTCGAAAGTTCACTTCGTACGACGATTCGTGACGATTATGACGAAAAATTCACTCTCACCCGCGTATTCGGCTCTGGGCGATAACCGAAAATATTCACTCGGTAGTTTAGGTCGCGGCGTTCGAGGGTACCAATACGTGCACGAAATAAGTACGTACGTCTGGTATGGGAGTTTCGAACCGACGGGGAAAGGTCGCGTACGCCGAACGATAATTAGTAATCCTCATGCACATAACCGACGATTCTCGCCTCAAAGCCGCCACACGGAATATATAAAACCCTCGGGCATACTCGTAATTAACTATACATAGATAAGTGTGTACATGTACGCCGGTCTCTGTACCGCGGCGAAGGAAGATGTAGGCACATTAGGACGCGATATACCAGGAGGCAAACTTTTACTGCATGCACTATTATATGCGTAGAATACGTTACAGACAATCGTGTCTATCGTGTGTCGTACACACGACTTAACGTCAGGCTTAACCGGTACAACTATAAGTATTCGAAAGTATTCAGGATTCACACGATCCGCGTGACCGTTATGTCCCTCGGCTCACGCTCTTTCCCTTTCTTTCGTTGTTTTTATTACGTGGCCGCGGTACGCGCACGGGATTGCGATACGTTCGACGTTTGAAAAATCTTTCGATCCGAATTATCGGGGAATTGTACGTTTGCAAATATCATAAGAGCGATTTTGAGACAATTGTCGAATCGATCGGTTGGTTGGTTTGAAAAATCTTTGGGTCCGAATTATCGAGGAATTTTATGTCTGCAAAGATCATAAGAGCGATTTTGAGACAATTGGCGAAATCGATCGGTTAGTCAGCTTCAAAAAAATAAAAGTTAAAACCGTTACTTCCTTTTAACGGGTAATCTGTCGTCGCTGGACGAGTCGGACTGCGAGATTAGCCGAGAATAATAATATTACTTGTTCCAGTGAGATCGTTCAATTCCCTGTGCGAAAAGGGCTGCAATTCCCCCCCCCCCCTCTCCCGCCCCCCTCTAGTTCGACACTTCTACGGGGATTCCTTCGTGAACGAGCGCAGACATAGTTACGAAAATTCGAGCCGGTTTATTTCTAAGAAAAATGAGGGTATTTCGTGGAAATATAGTCGATCTACCGGTGAACGAGCCGGGGATCACCGAGAGGCCTCCTCGAGCTTAGGGGATGCGACGTCGCCGAGCACAGCGAGGAGGCAAGAAGGCCCCCCGTCAGCTTACGGAAGGGCGCACGCTGGAACAATGGCCGGTCGTAAGGCCCACCGTTTTGTTCGACCGAGGGGGCAAATAAAAAAAAAGGTCGCTCGATGTCATAAAGCGATGATTGGTGGTCATCGAATCTCTTAATCGGGGAGGCCTTCGCTATCCGGTTCACTCGAGCTTCCACCGAGCAAAATGTCTTTTACGATCTTGTGCGAGAAAACGCTCAAATCAAAAAGTGCTCGGCCCCTCGGGGACCCAGAAAACGCTGTAAAAACCGTTATAAAAACTGTGCGAAAAAGTCTCGGAGCGAAACTCCGGCCTACCGTACGCTAAGCACCACCACCCTCAAAGCGGCCTGCAGCTTAAAGGTTTTACTGTCCCGTGAGCTATTTCTACGGGAAATACGTACACTAGGTGAAAGACATTTTTGTTCACCTCGTATACAATTTCCGCGGGACTTGTGCTATTGTGGCTGTAAAACTAGAGTTTTTAATTTAAAAACTGTAACGAGGGGGATTTGAAAAAAAAGGTATTCAGGGAGCGAATGCGTATATTGTGACTCCTAAAAGAGACCTTCGCTTTTTGTATACAATTCGTTCGAAGGTCCTCGAGGAACATAGTTTCTCTGAGACAAAAGGCATTTTTTTCGTATCGCTGTAAAATCGGATTGGTGAGCATAAAAATGGGAAACTCGTTTCGAGGACGTTTTAAGAAATCTTTTTTTTACTTCATTCTTACTTGTCGATAATTTTATCGTCTTTTCCTGTTTTTTATGTTTCTATGAATGTGGATGGAGTAAATGATTTCAGGATCTCGATGCGATGTGCAAATCGGCGAACGCATAGACACGCACGTCTGATGTTATTCCATTCGTTCACCGCGCCTCGATACGCTGCAAAGTGATTGTGCAAATCCTCGATACATCGTGACCTTTCCGCATCAACTTTGTTAATAAGAAAAAGGCGCCGACTATTTATGACAGTACTGCGCGGAGGAATCGCGGATGAAATTTTGTTCGATCCGAAGTATCTTTGCGCCTTCGCTGGAGAGACACGAACGCCGGGACCAGCGGGATCCTACGCTCGCGATAAAGTCCACGTTGCCGGCCTCCTCCGACAGATCGCGCCACTTACACCGAGTTTCGTCTTTGGGCGAAATCGATCGATCGGTTCGTCCGCCGGTGTAGATTTTAAATTGCGGGAACTTTTTCTACGAAAAAATAAAAAAACGTATGTTAAGTTTTAAAAAAGTCGAAACCGGGTTAATCACAAATGTAGTGGTTTATGGATTATGGGTATTTGAGATAATCATGCATTTTATAGTAAAAAAAAAAATTGCAAATTTAATGGACCGGACTGGAAGTTTTTATGCAAAAACTGGTACATTAAATGTAATGTACGATTGTGATGAAAAATTAATATACTATTTCATTGAAATTAAAGTCAATTATAAAAATTAAAGTACTTTCATGTAAAATTCAAATAAATTATTAAAGGATTAAGTATTTCCAGGGTTCTTAGTACACTGAATATTAATTGTTTAACACAATTGTACATGTAATATACTATACCAGTATTTACATAAAAACTTCCTGACTGGTACATTAACTTTGATACGCATTTCGTAGCGGTAGATTAAATTTCATACGAACCTAGATGTATCGTTAAAAAAATAGGAAGTTTGATAGTAGACAAGTGCACAAGTCTGTAGGTACGATTTTGTCAAAACCTGGTATGCCGGCGAATACCTCTCATGCATGTATGCACGCAAACTTTTTAGGAAAAAAAAAGTATGGAGGGGGCAAGATGTTTTCTAAATTTCCACAGTTTATTATTCAGTTTCAATGATCAGTCGAAAATTGATTTTTTAAACATTTTTTATAACTTTATTAGTTAAGAAATTGCATTATGCTATCAAGAATATTAAGAATTACATTTTTTTTTTGTAACTTGGAGATAAGTTGTAAAGCGGACCCGTATTACCCGTCGACCGTCGTTGCCCCCATATTTCATATAACATTGAATATTTCGTGTAGTTGCAATTATTATTGTGAGCATGATGGTAACATCTCAATGTTATTTTACGAACAATGTTATCATCTGGCTCGTTGGTCTAGGGGTATGATTCTCGCTTCGGGTGCGAGAGGTCCCGGGTTCAAATCCCGGACGAGCCCAAGTCCGTTGATATTTTTTTTCCTTTTCTTTCTGTTTCGACAACACTTCTATAGACACGGAATTTTGTAAAATAAATTAACCGTATAAACAAACAAAGATATCGATGGTTTAAAGTAAACAGTCCGTAGTAAAGTGTGTGTATAGGCTATACTCATACGCCCTTCTGGCACCAGACCAACGATACTAAAGAGTCACCCGATTACCGCACATTTAACCTTTAACGTGATTGCAAAATTGCAGTCCCATAAAAATTTTCATAAAACTCGCCATTGTAACTTTTCCTAATTAAAAAAATTTATAAGTTGTTTATAGTGGTTACCATTTACCGGTTACAAAAAATTCTCCACAAAAAAAATATATATCCCAATCGAGTTTTCTCAAGAGTCGCAACGAGCTGGAATTTTCGACACGATTATACGATATAGACGAATGATAAACAGTTCCCAGGCATATCGTGTCGTTAGATATATGTGTATCCACACATAAAGTAGTAAATATATGTTTTTTCGAATTTAGCGTGCCCCGGGGCCCTCGTTCGACCTTTATGCCCGGGTCTTACAAGATTCGATACCATCCAAACACGGATCGTCAGAAGCATCGGTCCAGCTTTCCGGTTTTTATCGCTTTTACCGTTTGATCTCGGAGTTTCACTTTATCGAACTAAACCACGTATACCGTCCGACGTGAGAATTATATATCCGCATAACTTACGTTATTTCTTTTTTTACCTTCGAACCTCCGATTGGTTTTATGGGCACGCCACATAGCGATGGGATAGAGGTCGATATAGTATGCTAGGATTTTGAAATCATCGAACGAATAGGATGACCACAGAGCCCGTGAATAGGCGCGTCTATAAACGAGCAACGAATTTCTATTGACCCACGTTGAACCCACTAATGCATTCGTGTCTTCGTTTCTAGCAGTAAAACCCACTTCCATTTCCAGCGATAAAGAAATAAAAAATCTTTCCACTTCAACGAAGAAAAAAAAGGTCCATTTACTGAGCATATATACAGATGGTGGAGAAAAAGGCATGAAGCACCGGCGAAAACGAAAATTGTACGTTTCACTACAGCGTCATGATCTGCTTGATCCAGTCGACGTAGTGGTAAACGCTGGTGTAGACAACCGGAAAGCCAAATGCGCAAGGACCGGAGTATGAAACGATACCGATCAATTGTCCGTTGTGCATTAGAGGACCGCCACTGTCGCCCTGAAAGATAGAGTAGATTGGATGAGGGTGCTTCAAATTTTGGTAACTACGGTTGATGATGGTACTTGCCATGCAGGGACCACATCCGGGAGCAGCCCACGCGCATATCTGACTCGTGTAGAGTATGCTCATGGTAGCCATAGCCGGCTGGCACAGAGCCGGACTGAGTGTTACGACATTGATCTTTTGGAGCTCGGCTGCAGGTTCTCTGCTATCCGGGGTGGTCATGCCCCATCCGGCGGTGAGAGCCGTGACACCGGAGGGTGGGATGGACGTTGGCAATTTCAGTATGCTGTGATTCGGGTCGATCTGTATCGGTGAGGCGAGCTAAAAGAAACATACGAACAAGAAAGTTAGCTAAATCGGCTCATCCCAAGTTCATGAAGGTTTGCTCTCGCGAGAGCAAGTACCCTTCTCTTTGATGAAAGATTTCATAATTTCACCATCAAATTCGACGAGAGACAGAGAACGGACATGGTCGACTTACCACTATGACGGCAATGTCGTGTGGCGAGCTGGCAGATCTGACGTCGTACCGGGTATGGTGGTAGATTGCTTTGATGAGATGAGTGCGACCACCTTTGCTCGACAATGAACCGCTCGCGACGACGAGTTCGGTATACGGATATCTTATGTGGCCAACGAGGCAGTGGGCAGCGGTCACGATGTGTCGATCGCTGACTATACTACCGCCGCACAAGTGCTGGCCGTGAAGTCTCAATGACACGATGTAAGGACATTCGCCTGCAGTCACCGGGGTCCCCTTGACGATTTTTTGCGGAGGCAGAGCAACGGCAACTAGAAATCGGATATCGTTATCGTAGAAGCGGATGGTAAATTTTTATTAATAGTCATTTACGATACTAGTGCGATAAATCTTTTCACAAGAGCAAGGTGTGAAAATGGGGGTTTTATGCATGCGAAGCGTGCGTAAAACTGCGATTTTCGCACCGAGTGAAGTAAATGGGGGTTTTATGAATGCGAAGCGTGCGTAAAACTGCGATTTTCGCACCGAGTGAAGTAAATGGGTTTCATCCCATTCAATGGGGTTGATTAAATGGGTTCGATACATACCGCCGGCGAGGAGTGCTGCCAGCAGAACGAATGAGCCGTATTGTCCAAACATCTTGTCTGATGGCTGATGAATGCTCTGAATGAATACCGATAGGGAAGACCTCTTTTTATACGAACTCAGTGACCTGATTGATCAAGTGTACCATCTGTTGTGCGATAATTTATCGCGCATAATGATTATTCGATAAAGTCAAATGTTTTCTTAACTATGAATGTCATTGAGCACGGTTCACATCGAGAGTGATTGCGCTTCGATAAACCGAGGCTTGTTTGGGCATCACGTTAATTTTATCAACAGTCATGAGCATTATTCGCGTACGTTTTGCAGCTGTGCAAATTGACCCGAGATTCCATAAAAAATGTCGATCAATACGATACAAAAACGATGCGCATAATGCGCGCTGTACAAGCAACTGTACAAGTCACTGTGTACAATGCGATGAGATAATGTTTATGGACGAAGAAGTGTGTTATCGAATAACAGCAGGTTTTTTTTTTACTGCGTCACAGGTATTGGAAAGTATAAAAGCGCGAATTTCTGTCCAGCGCTACGATTGAACCTGACGGATATGCTTTACACAATAAAAATGTCCCGATTGTCCCAGTCTTATTTCGACCTTGATACTTTTTATTTTATTTTTATTATCAAAAGACGATAAATCCATGAAGTGATTGTTGAAGGCCTTGAAGTATGCTGTTTTGATCCGTGGCGCCGCACGAAAGAGAGCTCGGTGTGTATCAACGCCGCAGATACGAACATCATAACATATCGTAGGTGCTCATCGTACGTAGCACGCGTGCCTTTCATGCGTGGCTGCGCGCACGAGTTAGAGAACGATGGTCACTTTTGTGGTCAGTAGATTCGCTGCCCGCCGCCGACAGGAAGACCTAACCAATTTCAATTACCGTGTTTGACTCCCGGGGTCGGTAGCGCTCACGCGCAATATATTAAACTATATGCACGATGAAGCTTGCAGAATTACCCTGCGTATCGCGCGACTGAAATCGGAAGTGCGTTTTTTACCCACTGCAAGGGTACAAGATACGCCACTTTGGTTTTACTCGTACACCGTACTATACTGTATGTAATAGTAGAACTCGGCGGCTACTTTGATCTTCATGAATAGAAAGGTCGAGAAAAAAAAAATGGAGAAAAAAATTCGAATAATTCTTGAACAGACATATGTGCCACCTGAGCGATGTTGACATATGTGCTGAGTAATTTTTTTTTTTTTAGCGAGTCGTTTCGAACTTTGCAGCACATCAATCTGCACTACACTGATAAAAAAATACGGTTGAATCAACTAAGATTCGGGCAGGGACGTTCAACTAAATATTTTGTTGGTACAGCTAAAAAATCTGTTAGTTCAACAATTTATTGGGTGATTCCACCAAAATATTGTTGAGTCATTAAAATATTTTGTTCGACCAAGTAAATATTTATTTGAACGTTGCTGCCCGAATCTTAGTTGATTCAACCGTATTTTTTTATCAGTGTAGAGAGTAGCGTTAATCTGGCTCCGAGTAGGTCATATAAATTCGTTAATGTTTCACCTTCAGATCATGCTGCATAATAATCTGGGCGTTAAACTCTGTCGTGAAATCAGCAACCGATTTCTGTATCAACGATTCGTATGAATGATAAACGAATCCCACACAATACATTTTATAAAAAAAAAAAAAAATAACAAAAAATGTCGCATTTCTATACGGCAAAGTATCGCCTTTCTCGGGGAATCAGAAGTTTATCCACTACAAGGGTAAATGATATTCCACTGTGGTTTTACTCATACACCGTACCATAATATATGTAATAATAGACCTCGGCGGCTACTTTCATCTTTATGAATAGCAACATCGAAAAAAAAAAAAATGCGAATAATTCCTGAACACGCATACGCTCCACCTGAGTAATTTTTTTTATCGCGCCATTTGGCACTTTGCAGCACATTAAACTTGCACTAGCGTCTGGCGTTAGTCTGGCTCCGAGTAGGCCATGTAAATACGTTAATGTCTTACCTTCAGAACGTACAGCATCTTAGCCCCAGCATTACAGTCTGGCGTTACTCTGGCGTGAAATCGGTGACTAATTTCGGTTTTTTAAAATTCTTACTAATGAAAAACGAACATCACACAATACATTTATTAATTTTAAAAAAATCGCACATTTCCTATACGCCAAAGGTACCATTTTCCTCGTCGAATGAGAAGTTCGTTTACTACAAGGGTAAAAAATATGCCATTCTCGTTTTCCTCGTCCACCGTGTTGTAATGTATGTAATAATAGAACTCAGCGGCTACTTTCATCTCCATAAATAGCAACATGGAAAGAAAAATGTAGAACAAACTGCGAATAATTCTTGAACAGCCATACGTGCCTTTTACCTGTGCAGCGCATTAACCTTGCACTAGAGTCTGGCGTTAGTCTGGCTCCGAGCAGCCAATGTAAATTCCTTGATGCAAATTCACGTATCAACCTGAGAGCATTATAGTCTGGCATTGCTCTGGCGTGAAACCGGTGACTAATTCCCTATCCTCGATTCTCACGAATGAAAAACAAATCGCACGTAATAAATTCAATAAACGCAATAAAAAAAATAAATAAAAAATCGCACACTCTTATACACGGCAAGGTATCATCTTCGCCAGAGAATAAGAGGTCTTCGGTAGATTAATCTCTCGATTGCATCGAGCCGCAAGTTCATTCGAAGGAAGGTGCGTGAACGAGGTAATGTGAGAGAGGTCGGCGAGGGGTCGACGAGGAACGCGTAGACCTCACGCATCCCGGAATACGGGGCGCGTCGTAAAGTCCCTAGGAGGAGCGGCCGCAGCCTCTCGTACGAGAGAATAACCGCTTCGGCCGTATATACATATATACATGCAAACCCACGACCGATTAGGTACAAACCCGAGTGAGAAGAGGATGAGCCTGCAGTCGACACTGAAACACGTATCGCGGAGAAAACGAAAACCTAGTAGTTTCAGGGGCCGAGGAGGTGTCCTGCAGAATATCCTCGGTGGTGCCGCTCGGGCTAAAAATCTCTCAGTCATCGGCGTTTCGAGCGTCGTCGAGTAACCACTTGTTGGAACAGTTTTATCTTCGTCCCTTCCACGAGCTTCTCAAGGCCTATTCATTACAGAAATGCCAATGGCTGCTCGATGGCCGACGAGACCCTTTCACCTCTCCTGCCGAAGAGAATCGCGAGGATTCTCTCGCTTCTAGGTAATCGTTCGACTACCCATCTTCGTACCGTTCGCTCGGCCGTTTCTCGCACTCGTGTGGAGCGTGTGTTGGATCGAGCTTTACGGCTCTCTCGTGGAAAAGTTTTTCCGTCGTTACGTTCGCTCGTCCCGTGGCCGGCGATAGTCCATCGGGAATTCAGGGGCCAAAGGAGTGCGAGGGAACCGCAGTTCAACCGTCCGAGTGGCAACGATTGGTTCCTCCGGGGTTAAACTGCTAACTTATCTCAAGCTTCGCACTTGCTGGGTGTTGTGTGATTTACGCAAAGCAATCCCCATTACAGGTCGACGGGGCTCTCGTTAACGAGGCTGGACGCGGAATCACCCGCGGAAGGTCGCTTTGGTCTCTTTGGTTTGATCCCTCGAGGATTTAGTGCCCGTTACGTCGGCAGTGACTTTGTCTTTACGGGGGGTTTTAGAGAGAATTCTGTATGTTCTCTTGCCAGTCTAACGGAAACGGCCAATGCTCCACCGAGAATCGACTCGCTGGTCCTTAGTGGGTCGATTTGACGACGTTGTTTATGAGAACTTAGGTTCGATTTTTGTTTGGTCAGATCTGCACAAATATCGAACCCGATATCGCTATCGGCCAATCGAATTGGGAGCATTGGTCTGAAAAAAAACTTGTCACCGACGAGAAGAAAAGAAATGCAATCGTTTAGAAGCTCTTTGGTTTCTTTGGTTTAATCTCTCGAAAATTCATTGCTCGTTTCGTCGCAGCGACTTTGTCTTTCTTCGCGGTTTTTAGAGGGGTTTCTGTAAATTTGTCTCTCTTGCCGGTGCAACGGAAACGGCCAATGCTCGACCGAGAATCGACTCGCCGGTCGTTAGTGACTCGATTAGACGAACCCATTTACGAGCATTTAGTTGCGAGTTTTTTATGTCCAACCTGCAGAAATATCGATATCGATGTATTATCGACCATCCGAACTGCGACGCGTCTCGCGGTCTGAAACAACTTTCCACCGAGGAGAAGAAAATGAAAAAAACAAAAAGTGCAATCGTTTAAAAGCGTGCCCTGTTCGCGATAAAAAGAGCAAGCAAATAAAAGCCCCGTAGGGTGTTGTTGACTCGCGCACTCGAAGGCGCGATGAAACGCTCTCGATGATTGAATAACGTTAATAACAGCCTCCCGGCGGCTGTAACTTACCGTCGAGTACGTTGCCAGCGATCATGTTCGACGCTCTCCGGAACTTCTTCTCCGTGGAATTACGCCGTGAAATCTCTGTCGGCTTCGCAGCCCTGACTCGTCGGGAGTTTTTTTTTTTAAATAAGTTTTTCTGTCTCACAATTATCTTCTTATTGCTATACATAATATGTTCCCACTTCTGGGCGTATATAAATATGGAAATAAAAACTAAAAAGACGGTATTTCGACGCGAATATAGATGCATCACAGGATAGCAGCAAAAATAAGAGAATTGGAATAAAAAAAAGAACGACAAAAAAAAAAAGATGAGTTCTCGGTACGAGCAGCTCGAGGTAACACCGGTGAGGTCTTCATCTCGCGCGCGCGACATTGAGGAATATATCCAACCTCACCTCTGCCATCACGCACGAATCGCTCGGGCATTGAGCGTCGATGCTAATCACGTCGTTCTCAAAGCAACGCATCCCGGCATGAGTCGAGGTACATTACTGTAGTGTATAATACTATACGGGGAATAGTTAAATACATCTGGTACTCGCTCGAGATAGCCGCCACGGAGAAGTTCTCTTCATTAGCATAGTTCGCGAACCATTAAGCGAGCGAGCTCCGCCGCGGACTATTCCTGAAGATTAATAATTAATACGCGGGAGGGTTGAAAAATGCCGACGGCCCTCTTTATCAACGGGTGCTCCGAGACTCGTATTATCGAGGCGTATTATACAGGCTGCATCAAAATCGCTAATTGCCGGCGCCGTGAAGTTGACCCTTTCCGATATATTAAAAAAATATATATACACTGGTATATATTAATATATTAATAGATTATTGTATAATAATTAATTATATATAATGTATTGTACAATATATTATTTATATATATTATAAAATATTACAATTTAGTAATAGACGAACGAACGGACGATCGGTATGAGATCGATTGTCACGTTAGAGAGTCTAGACTGAGACGTCTGAACGAAGAGACTTGTGACAGTTCGTGCTCGAAATATTTACATGCGATTGTACTAATATTATCCGGCCCCGAAACTAAATACGCGCGTTATTCATTCGCTCGATCATTACAATATATATTCATTAATACATAATAATAATAAACGGAATATCACGTGTGGCTCCCGGTAATGTTTTAAGAACTGTTTCATATTCGTTTGTATCATCAAATCATCCCAAGGCGCACCTTTTTCAAAGCATAAACGATATATTAGTTTAATGACAAAGAAGTTAGAAAGGTTCGATGCTTCGTAGTATCTAGAACATGTAAATGCCGAGTTTACTGATAAAATTAAAAGTTTTAAAGTTGTTAAATTGGCCGCACAAGCCGGAAGCGAGTACCACAGTAGCACGAACTGGAGGCGCGTGTTGCCATCCCAACAGCCGTCGGGAGTCAGGTTTTTCGTACAAGTATCGCATACTAAAAAAAATCGCGTGCGAAGAAGTGACGAGTGTGATCTGCGCGTGCGCGCAGTATTTATCTCGCACTCTTTACTAAAAAGCGCCACTTTCGCCACGTGTTACGGGCACGAAAAGGGGGACTTTTTGCGCATGTCTTACAGAGTAGTACATTACGATACTAGTGCGATAAAACTTTTTCCGACGAGCCCGAGTTTGCAACACGAGCCGAAGGCGAGTGTTGCAAACGAGTCAAGAAAAAAAATTTTCGCACGAGTATCGTACAAAGTTTTATTTCACAAGGTGTGAGATGAGAATGGCAAGTGTGAGAATGTTTTTTGCCATTTTCGGCCCGAGTGAAATAAAAAATCTTTTGAAAATCGATCAAACTGATTTTTTTTTGAGTGTGTGGCAGCTGCGGTAGTCGGGGATTTTGGTAGACCCTGTAGATTTCAACGATGCTCGACCCGGCTCGCACGCCGAGGATCCTCATCAACGTGCGAGCAACGCGATTATCCTCCCTTCGAACTCGCACTCGTCGTTAAGAGGATAATACAGAACCGGGGTCACGTTGCACTCTCGGGAATCACGTACCCATGCAGCATAACCTATCTTACATCCCGATAAGTCCGGCAGCTTGAATTTATAAGCGCGAATACACTCTGTGGATTATATATCGACGGGCGAAGAATCATAAGGGCGTAACCCAAAAACTTTAACACAACGGTTACGCCCTTTTGATTCTCGGCCGTTATTATCGTTATTATTAGATCATCAGGAAAGTCCGCGCTTGGCTTATACGTGCCGGTTTATAATGTGTCCTCTCCCGGCATAGTCTCAACACTTACGATATAGAGTCGTGTATTGCCCTTTTGATTACTCGCGATTAATTGAAATTTACAACGAGCCGCGACGATGAGGCGTCGAAAAAAATTATCGAAAAATTTATCTATGTTATAATTTCTATAATATAATATGAAAAATATGGGTGCATGACGCAACACCGTCGCACAGCGACGTTGTTCGTTTAAGTGGAGACTGCAAACATTATTAGCAGCTGTATACTCCGAGAAATCGGTGATTAAACAAATTTAATTGACCTGCACGACATTAAAAAAAAAATGTACTCACGTAATTGGGCATTCTCAATAAATCGAAAAAAAATACAAGTGTAAAAATAAAAAATAAAAAAACAGTGGCTCTGATGTACGGAACTTTCTTCCAATGAAGCTAAAAGAAAAACTCCTTAACAATCGTGGTCCATGAATCTTTCCGAAGCGACGCAGCTTTTAGCCGATCATACGATTTTTCGAAAAATTTTCATATTTAACAAAATTTTCATATTTCGAAAAATTTAATTCCGCTCAATTTCGAAACAATCGAACGCTCATTAAAAAAAAACCAAAAATGCGCAGTTCGCGAAAAAAAAAAATGTCAAGATCGCACGACCTTGGCGACGACGAATCTTCGCGATAAGACTCGACGGGCGTGGCGCGCCCAGGGGTCGAATTATCTCGCGCGCGAGAGCCGAGAGACAGTAAGAGAGATATAATTAAAGACCGCGATTTGAAATAAAAAAAGATCCGAAGAAATAACGGATCGGGCGACGACGCCGGAGATCGCGTGCCAGGACACGGTTTGCCTCGACGTACCCGGGCTACCGCGCTCCGCTATCGGCCCTCTTAATGCCCGATTTAAGTCGTCCGAAAGTTTAGTGGCCATTTTCGAAACCCGTATCGCTTATGGCTCGCTTCGTTAGTATTTTTTAATTTTTTTTTAAATACATACACACATGCACACATATCGTACGCGAGCTTGAGGAAACTCCCCTCGTCCTCGTCCTGCATTTCACTCGGCGCTTGTATGCGCTGATCGACGGTGAAAGCATCGCTCGTGATGGCGCTGTTATCGCTCTTAACGCGACGATAAACCGCGCGACCATCCGGGTCCGAAGGCATCGCGCCGGAGTGACGAAAAATCGCGGGGACGAGTCCGGGCTGACCGCTATCGCTTAAAGGGATATATAAATACCCGTAATGTACTCCAGAAAACGTGTTTCGAACGCGTTTAAATACCCTAACTTACGCGAGCTCCGAGCACCGATATTTCAGGGAGGCGCCAGATGATAAGACCGGAACGCACGATATATGTCCTTGTCCGTATAGTTAAGAAGATTGTATATGATTTGTGAGGCTATTAAGCGCAATTCGGAGGCGCCCGACCGGCGCTTACGAGCCCTGAAAATTTTTATACCCTAACCCAGCGTGAGAAAGATTATGCTCCGTATGTAGAAATTAGCTGAATGAAGATTTCGTGTTCATGGATATTCGTGTTACTTAAACAAAAATTATATTCACTGTTTTTTTCATATTTAGTTTTCGCAGTCCTTAAAGGGTTCTTTTTTTATTGTTACAAATAAAATAAATAAAATGCGGTTAAATGCCCCAACTTACGCGAGCTCCGAGTACTTATATTTCAGGGAAGCGCCAGAAAATAAGACTGGAACGTAGGAGATGTATCGTGCATACAGGTACAAAGATTATGTATGATTTGTGACGCTATTAAGCGCAATTCGGAGTCGTCCGGTCGGGAGTTACGAGTCCTAAAAATATTTATAGCCTAATCCAATGCTCAAGACATTACATTTCGTATGTGGAAATTAACAAAATGAAGATTTTGTGCGGACGAACAAGTTACTAAAAAAAAAATGACACCCACTGTTTTTCATTATAAAAATGAATGTATCGCGTTATTTAGTTTTCACATGTGCTTAAGGGTACATTTTTTAATAATTACGCATAAAAAAATAAATAAACCGCGTTTCTTTGCCTGGATTCGATGCCCCGTCTTAAGGGGCCTTGGATACTTGAAAAATCTCGACATCTCCATTGCCCAGCGCAACAGCGCCTGTGCGATCATGCCGCGGTCTTAATTATTAGCTTAATCGCGGCTCCACCCTCAATTTCACGGTGAGCGACGTTCGTTGCGTGGGCCTCTTCGACCGACTCCCATCCAAGGTCTTAGCCATCGACGTTGCGAAAGCTCGTTTTTATCGCGCGACGAAGCTCGCGCATTCGATGTAAGACGGGCGAGAAAAAAAAAGATACTTCGGCAACGTTTGACCCTTGTCGTCGTCGTTGTCGCAAATAAAAAAAAAAAAAACAAAATTTAGCCAGGCCCACATGGGGCGTCGACGATGGGGGTCCGCGCATGAAAAAAAACAAGCAATTTTTTTTTAATCCTAAAACGACACCATGTGGCATCTCGGTGCGTCTTCCATACTATATAATAGCGTGCAAAACGGCAAACCGGTCGGGGATAGATTTTTTGTTTTTTTTTTCGAAGCTCAGCTTAGTCCGAAAGAGTCTCCGCGATTCTTCCATTCCACTACGTTCCATCGGCGAGGGTCGGGAGGGACAACGGTTGGTGTACCTAAGCGAGAGGCGCCTTTTCCGATTTTGCAAATCGATGCTGACCCCGCGGCTGAACCCTGGCTCTCAGGCCGCGCGCGGAGGAGATCTTCCTGGTGAGAGAAAGATCGAAGAGAAGGAAAGGGCGAGGAAGGAAGAGGAATACATAAGGGATTCCGGGTGTTAGGTATAGCGTAATAGGCATATACGTGCAGCCGGGTACATCGCGGTCTCATCGGGCATATTTCTTCTGTATACGCAGAGAACTATCGGATCTCCCCGTGGACCGCGTCTCGTTTCCTGTATATCAGCCTCGAAAGATGCCTCCGAGATAATTGCGACGATCCGTCGAGAGATTTCTCGGATTTCACCTTTTTTTTGTT
Organism: Ichneumoninae sp. A BG-2022a; assembly: GCA_030522665.1. Classification (NCBI taxonomy): domain Eukaryota; kingdom Metazoa; phylum Arthropoda; class Insecta; order Hymenoptera; family Ichneumonidae; species Ichneumoninae sp. A BG-2022a. Next base: position 4,434 of record JAPYZC010000592.1, on the reverse strand, counting down.
TTAATTTATTTTATTTTTTAGGTCGATAATGTGAGGCGGAGCCCGTATGGTGGAGATTGATAAAATTGTCAGAGATTAATAGGCGCCATTAGCGACGCCTTGTTTTTTCGGTACAGGTCCACTTCGTTAGGCCGCTATCGGATAGGATACAAAAAAAAATCGTAGTTAATTCAATTTATAAATTAATATTCACAGATTAATTTCTACGGAAAGTATATGCGGGTAGGCCGCGGGCACATCGAGTAGAAATAGTTGACGCGGCGTGAGAGGCCGGGGGCCTCGCTCCGCCGGAGATTGAATTAAAGAGGCGATGAATCGCTGCACGCGACGAGATTAAACGGTCGACGGAGCGGGGAATAAAATGACGAAAGAGAAGTGGTAGTGAGAAGAACGAAAAAAAATTGAAAAAATGTTCTTCGTCGATGAAGAACGAATGTCGGGCGCGCACGGGACTCTCCGACGAATACAGGAATGTTCTGAATTGCTCGCGATGCTGACGCGTCAATCTTTTACTCTTCGAATTTTTTGTTTTGTTTTTATTTTTTTTATACGACTGTCGGAAATTCGGATTTTTATATTCTCGAGTTAGCTGTGATAATTATTTGGTAATCAAAAAAATACACAAAGGAAAAAAAAAAAAAAAAAAAAAAAAAAAAAAAAAAAAAAAAAAAAAAAAAAAAAAAAAAAAAAAAAAAAAAAAAAAAAAATGACTACGCTTTTTCATTGAAGTTAAAGTGAACTATTAAAAGTAAAATATTCCCAATGTTTTTAATACACTAAACATTATTTTTTCATCACCATGATAAATGAAATTTAATACGCTGTTTTTGCACAATTTTCAGTCCGTTACATTAAATTCCGTCGAATTTTTTACATTATACTTATTGCGCCAATAAATCAATGAAAAAAGTCCACGTGGAAGTTGAGCGATGAGTGGAATGTGATGAAAAAAAAAGAAAAAAATCGGTTCGAAAAATAGTCATGACCCTGATGCGTCTCGTTACGAAGACCGCGGCTGTAAGAGTGGAGTTCTCAGTCATCAAGCGAGTTAATCGTATCGGTGTGTGTAAATCGCAGTCACGGTGCGGCGACGATACGCGATTACTCACGAGGAAGTGAACGAAACGAAGCGAAAAGGAACGGACCTTGAGACACCTTGAGAAGGACCTTGTGTTCTCGAAATACCCGGCGTACCGTAGTTTTATGTACAATAACACGATGTGTATACGCTCGTGTGTTAGTTACCGCGAGCATCGAGAACAGGGGGAGGGGGGAGGCTCGCGATTAAATTGACCAACGTTCCGAAGCGACACGAAAAGACGTACCGGGACAATCGTTCCTCCCCGACGAAATCTCACGGTTGCGCAATGCAATTAGCATTGCGTACACTCTCGCGTATGCGAAATACGAGCGGCTAATCGAGGCTGTTCTTACGTTAAATTCGTGCGTTGAGGTTCACGGTTAACCCCGTACGTATCGTGATTCACCTCGGTGTCGAGTGTATTTTTGGTCGGTGATGAGAGTCGAGCCTATTTCGAATCACGTTAGATGCGCTAACGGGAGCGTCACGCCAGCGCCAGTATTGGCACAGCGTCGGCCAGTACCGGCCCGCGTGTCGTTCCCACTAGAGTAGTTTAAGGAGGTTGCTGCGCTTCGCACTAGTCATATGGGTGCTACATTTTTTAAATCGTTCATACAAACGTTTACGCATCTATTGATTATAGTGAATCGTTATTTGCATTGCCGCCGATGTCCTTAATCTAGAAAGACATTAATTGCAATGGATGTGCAAAAATATTAACTGGTTTGCGCTAATTTTCGAAATTGTACATATCAGTTTTTTCAAACAATAATCCGTAATTTTCGCTCGACTTTGATATATCACGGTTCATTCTCATAAGTGAAAGATGCTCTACGAATTCACCGCCCAGATATCCGATAGTATTTTATGAAGGAATTTCGTCGATGGACAAACAAAAGCCTGTTACTTTTATGCCGATTCAAAAACAATTGAATGTTAAAAAGGAACAAGAAACCATTATCTCAACAAGAACCCAATCACAATAGCAATTAGTCATCCCAAGCGAATCGTCCCCGATAACTCTACAAGATCTTCGTCGGGTGTTTATCGGAGTCCGCAAAGTGCCGCGTCTCCGATGCATTATAAGACTTTCAGTCGACGGAACAGATAGAGTGGAATAGCGCGTGCTCGAGCTATTACTCTTGTTCGAAACTGATTCGAAAACAATTAAATTTAATTTTTATCGAAAAAAAAAAACAACAAAAATGCATTATCGTAACAAGAGTCCAATCACAATGGCAATTAGTCATCCTGAGCGTATCGTCCCCGATAACTCTGTAAGATCTTCGTCGGGCGTTTATCGGATCACGTCCGCAAAGTGCCGCGTCTTCGGGGCATTAAGACTCGAGTCGACGGAACAGATAGAGAGTAATAGCGCGGGGCCGCGGGGTTAACCGGTGATATTAATGCGCCAGGGGGATTTGCAGCTCAGCGGTCAGGATCCACCGTGCGTTCTTTATTTTGACAGGGAAATATTTATAACTGCATATAACGCCGCGAGCAGCGCTCAGAAGCATCGGTCCTGACTGAACTGTGGCGGACCGGGAGCCGTTTCTTGCTTGGCGACATTATTATTTTTATTCTTTATTTTTTACTACCCCAACGCCTTAAATCCGATTCAGGCCACTTTATGCAAAGCAGCGAGCCGTAGCGGGGGCTTTGCATAAGCGTATACCTACCTATCCGAGGCTTTCAACCAGCCCGAACTGCCTCTGCTGCGGTGCCCGCCGACGATTATGAGGCGCCGCTCGTATTTTCTTACGGCCCATGGAACGCTTTTTATTTCTTCTTTTTTACGATCTCAACGACTTCTGAGATCAAAAATAGGCTCTCAAAATGTATTTTTTGAGGTCATAGTATCACAAAAAAAAACTAAAATAGAGTTTTTTTAAATACCACTTTGCACTAATATTCCCTCAATATTTAGGGGAGAGCGGGGCAAAATGGGACAGTGAGGCAAAACGGGGTTGAAAATCCGGATGTATCGTTAGGACAAAGTGGGTTGTCCAAAAATATTATTGGAAAATTCAGTTTTGCCCCGCTCTCCCCTAATTATGTTTCGCTGTTTCATCATTGATTTTACCTGACACAAACAAAATGTTAAAATATGCCTCTTCACTCTGATTTTCCCCAGTAATAATGATTGTTCGTGACTTCATAATTAATTTCGCCTAAAGCCGGTGTCGGTAACTTACCATCGGTTCGTCACGATTTTCTGTAACGCTTCACCGGCATCCCAATAATGCCCAATTCGGCGAAGCGCCTTGATTTACATTGCGGTAAAGTCAATGGAGATTGTTTCCATGTAAATGTCATCCGGACGCTCAAGACGGATAGGAAATAAGATGTACAATGTAGCGTCTACGTTGTAAAAAAAAAAAAACTTTGAAGCCTCATCGTCTCGTCGTCGCCTCGTTCTTCTTGGCTCGCTCTCGACCTCGCACGTGCCTCGTTTTCGTTAGTGCTCTACGCGGGATGTCACGGATTTCCGAAGAGTCTATATAGGCTCTCGTTCCCGTCTAGCCGGCGCAAAAGGTGCCTATGCGTCCGTTTTTTTTTCTTTTTTTTTCCTTCTTTTCCTCTTACAATTCGAAGGAGAGAAAAGAGGAAGTGACATCGTCGCGTCATCGGCCCCGCGCGCACGAGACACAGCACGAGGAAAGACTCGTCGTGAGAAGTCGTGAGACGCAAGAACGAGAAATAAAAAGGACAACCGTGGAGAAGAGGAAGCTCCGAGTTTTTCCGCTCGGAATAATAATTACGACTCGCCATGGCCGGTGCGTTACACTGGCCGGTAAAGAGATTTCTGGCTCCCGCGTCTTGTGCCACTAAATTCGGTAAAACCGGCCGGGTTAAGCACGTAAAAATATGTCCCGAACCGGCCAGCTTTCTCACGGATGGCTTCGAGTAATACCGGGGGCAGGAATCCTCAAAATCTTTACGATTATAGTCCCATTATTTTTTTAAACGTGCCTTCCGGGGAACCACTGCGGACCTCCTAGACAGATCTTGGACTCTTAGAAATTTTAATGTCGACCCAACGATTTTTACGATCCGTTTAAGACCCGGAACATTTCGTGTACAGGTGGCTTACTTTTTCCCAAATTCGTATCTACACACATAAATTTCAAAAAATTGTTAAAAATATAATTTTATTCGATCACATAATTTTAAAAAATTCGATTGATGGCTCGAAATTTTTATACATTACAATTGTTTTTCTTAATATTCTGAAATATGCGGAAGTAAAAAAATACCACAGAGAATTTCCAAAAAATTGAAAATCGCATAAAATCTCCAGTTGGGCCTCAATGTTCACGAAAATAGCACTGAACGAAGCGACGTGATCGCTC
>JAPYZC010000591.1:0-29369 GCA_030522665.1 Ichneumoninae sp. A BG-2022a | reverse complement strand
GTGCATGAATCTGCGGCACTTGGAATGGCAGTCGCGCGAGACGAACACTGAAAAGTGAGCTTATGTCTCCAGCTTGGAAAACGTCGAAAGAAAACTCCCAAGGGACGAAAGTGAACGAAATGCGAATTACGCATGCGCGACTCAAAATCCCAAGGGACGAAAGTGAACGGAATGCGAACTGCGCATGCGCGACTCTGTCATTTTACCACAGGTTCACGACTGGTATACAATAAGCCACTTTCGACTCGCAAGACTGCCATGTGAAGTGCCGCGATTCATGCACGAGTGACAAAAAGGTGTATTTTATGCGCTTATTCACAGACAATGCCTCATTCTAATTTTAATCGCGCAACATTATGTAATGTTATGTATGTTATGTGTATGCAACATTATGTATGTAATGTATTATGTTATGTAATGTGCTTACACGAAATAATATCGAAATTAACATTAAATTCAATAACTTCGAAAGAAAAAATTGGTCTGTAGGAAAGATTCAAATAAAAAACTCGAGTATATGCTTACATTCGTCGTCAATGAATCTTCTAATGTACGACTGAAAACTACCTCCGTAAAAAGGATTGGAGGAGCCAGTGGTCATTCGTCCCCTGGAAACCAGCATATCTTTGGGATTTCGCATCACGTAAATTATCTAAAATTTGTTGATATCAATTTATGTCAGTGACCATAACCGATAATTGAATACGGTATTTGTTTCTCCATTAAACACAAATTAAATAGCATCACCTTGCAACCGGAATCTAGAAGCCCTTTGTGCACGGACAAGGCGAGATGAGCTTTAATGATTCTTGGATTGGGCAGATCGGCATAGATCTCGTAAGATGGTCTACTCGTATCGACCGGAAAAGCTTCCAAAACCTTTGGATCCTGACGGCTCGCTCGTACGATCTGACATTTCTCCCACATTCCCGGATATAGGCTGACGCTGCGAAAAATGTACAATCATCGAATAGTAGAAGTTGCATGCCATTGTCTATTTCGTAAAATAAACATAAAAAAAAGAAACTTACTCCAACTGTGGTGATCTGTCCAGCAAGTGCAACTTTTTGGCAGTTTCATAATCCAGGTCATTTGCGAGTAGCCAAACAAGTTCTTGAGTCAAAGTTGTGCCTATATTGCAAATCCATCGATTAAAGTGTTCAGAGTTTAATTACGACGTTATTTAAGCCTTATTAACTTAACCCTTAAGCCTTATTAACTTGTTATTTAAGCAACGTTATTGGTTTTGGTATAAAATATCGTTCTTGCCGGATCTTGGTTGCGTCATTATCCAAACATCTTCGGGCTTTGCCTTGAAGTTTCGAAAACCCTCGCCTTGCTCTGCCCATGTCGAGGGTAGGTACCACCTCTTTCCGTCAATCTCAAACACCTTTTCGATGACCGTTTCCTCTTGTGTTTGGTTGTTATTCATCGTGGAAAAATTTGCTCCGCTCTGGCACTGTACGTCCGGCCTGAAGAACTTTCTTACCAATAACTTCCTTATGTGTAGCCAGAACGAACTTCGCTGTATTGCGTGAAGTAATCGTTGCGTGACGCGTTCATCAGTTATCTTTAATCAAGCACGTGTACAGTCGTCTTTATTTTATGACTTCACCAAACTGTGCACATTCTGGCTCAACCTTCGATGCGGTGCTTCCCGTAATATGCGCTTCAGACCATAGTTATCTAATCAGTAATCAGTATCAATAACAGTATCTAATCAGTAGGACAAATTCCGTGAATTTTGGCAAGGATATTCGACGGTGCTCGTGAAGCAAAAGAGAGGCAAGTGCACAAAAAAAAATTCTTCAGATCAACGAAACGGAGGTTGGCTCAACCTCCTCGTGAGGTTAAATGACGGCGAAACGAATCAGGAAGTTCGCCTAACTTTCTTTTACACTATTACAGTAGACTCCGATACATTGATTGAAATGATTGACACGTTGGGTCAACTACACAGACGGCTTAGGCAACGCAATTGACATGTTGCACTAAAACAATGTCTTCGATTCAAATACTTTATGTCATTGAAACAACCACATAAAGTGGTTGACCGAATTTTTATTTATTGTTTTCAATGTACACACAGCGATTTGCATTGTTATAGTGGTACGAAGGAATATATCCTATAGGAATATTCGCGTGACTTTTTTCCGCATTACTTCCCGAGGAAAATCGAAATTTTCTAACCGGAAGTAACGTCACAAAAAAGTTTTAAATTTGTCTTCCGCAATTTAACGCGAATCCAGCCAGTGGCAGAAGCGAGTGAGTTATAGAACACAGGGAAGTGGATTACAAAAACCTGTGTGATACGCTGACCATTAACAATCTGAAAATTCATAAATTACCATTGACAACGCAAAATTGGCATCTTTCACCTTCTCATATTTTTGGAGTAACTCAATAATAAGTGGAACGAACAGTAATTTTTACCACAGTGTGATAATAAATAGTATTTCGGTATTCCTAAGGTCGATCCTTTTTTGACGCTTTACATCTACTCATCACAGTGTGCAAACGGTACATTATGACGGCGTGAATATCAACCTGTTCCGGCTCCGCTAGTTTACAAGGACTTCACTGTAGTGTCGAATGCGAAACCGATACGCTGAGCAGTGTTACAACGTTTCAATAGATATCGATCTCGATTTCTCCCGATCGCACGATGATTGCGACGACGACGACGACGACGACGACGGCCTTGCGCCCCGCGCACGAACTGTATGTGAGGCGCATCGATCAAATTAATCCGCGCAACGATACGGACGTCCTCGATGCATGCTAAGCTTCTCGCGTGTTTGCCCACGTGACTTTTTTTTGTACGACGCTCAAAGCATGCGAGAGACGAATAGTTAATTCTACTAATCTCTAATACCGAGGTGGGAAAGTTCTACGTTTTATCGAATGGGTCGTTATCGAGTAACGTATCGTTATCCGACCGGTATTCTCGCTGATTTAAAAAGATTTTGAAGGTTTTTTTTTCTATGTAAAAGAGAACTAATGGTTAATTATCAAAATAAACGGGTCCTCCGAGTCGAAAACTTATCGCCTTGAGGATATTTGGGCCAAAGCGCGTTTTTGTCCTATGGCTATAAAACCGTGCTACTTTGCAGGCCGAGACACACTGAATAGTTTGCAATTTTTCAGATTTTTAAAGATGATTTATTTGAAATGGAAAACTCAGACAGATTTTTTTTCAAATGGAACTGTGTGTAAAAACCTGACCTCTTTCTTATAATTCTCAAAAAAAATTTTGAGAATCGACCTATTTTTTTTTTACCAAATTCTGACGCCAGTGCCTTAAGAGAATTATATAGCCGCTTTGCATTTGAAAAAGAACTGGCGTGAATAAAAAATAAACGAGGTGTCCAAGACTTGTCACAATAAAGTGTCGTGAATTAAGTAACTTTTTAATAAATGATTTCTCCGAGTCCTAAAACTCAAAGCACTCGCGTTAGTGCCAACCGGTTGCTGTCGCTCCGAGGTGCCCTCGAGCACTATTTCCTCGCAGTGTAAAACTGCTTTAAACGAGCGTATATGCAAGACGTCCAAGATGAAGGCTGCTTTGTAGGTGGATATCGGTAAGCAGAAATCAGTGGTTGGGTGGCGCCTTCCACGTCGGCTCGGGACTCCCCGCTTTTATTCCCGGCAGAAACGGCAGCCAACCCCCTTTTAACTCTTAACCGACTGCGACGACGACGAACGACGAACGACGGCACGAGCGAAATAAGAGAACAGAGCGAAAAAGGAGAGATATGGCGATACATATGTGTATGATACAGAGAAAGAAAGCGAATATCATCTCTCTCCGCAGACGCTCCTTAGCATTTACGGCTCGAGTCTCTCGTCTCCACGGCATTATACCAACAGTGCACAGTCCACAGCCTCCGGTTGGAACGATACTCGTGATGTTACCGCTGGTGCGCTACCGAGAATTCGACGACTTCGTTAGAGCATCTTCCTTCATGAACGAGACTCTGTTGTCCCGCGTCGCTCCGGTAACAAACTGCAAAGCCTCGGAACGTTTATACTATAATACCGTCTTGGTAACAGAGAACGGAGATCAGAGAATACAGAGGAATTCCATTCGACAAAAATGACTGAAAAATAAAGCTTGAAAAATGCAACTTTTTTATTTCACCCATATAATACTGAGGCAAATCGCGAGCGAGTTGCCAAAAAAAAAAAAAATTTCGTACAATTCCGGTCATATTGAGACAACGTCGATGGTGACACTGTCATGGTGATCCGTATGGAATCCCGTATGGAATTGTTGGAATTTCATATCGCTTCCTCATAAAGTTGAAAATTGACATTTTCATATTGTTTCCTCATAAAGTTGAAAATTGAAATTTTCAAATCGCTTTCTCATAAAAGCCCAAAATTGAAATCTTCATATCGCTTGTTCATAAAAGTTGAAAATTGAAATTCGCGACGCTTCTCTATGAGGAAGCCAAAAATACAGACAATGCTTCCTCATAGAAGAAGCTTCGCGAATTTCAATTTTCAACTTTTATGAATAAGCGATATGAAAATTTCGATTTTCAGCTTTTTTTCTCTTTGGCAGCCTCTAAGCGAATTTTACTTTCGTCATGAATATTTTTCTGCAACGTGTCAATCACGTATCGTTTTTCAATATTTATAAACCCTAATGCTGCATGTTTTTGTTTTTTTATTTTTTAGCCGCGTGAAAAAGCGTCTTTGCACACACTTCGGGTATAGAAATGCATCAGGGGATTGCGCGACGATTGGATAATCTGGAAGATTCCAGAGCGATGGGACCTCGGAGAGCATCATCGGTGTCCTTCGGGTGACACACAGTGTTTCATAGTAACACTCCTCGCCCGAGGACCACTCACGTCGTACGAGGAAGTCGTCGGTCCTCGCCTCGTCGACGCGACCCTTGCCGCTGAGACGTTTTTGCTACCGAATGTAATTGAGCTTGTCCTGCTGTCTGCCCAACCCCTTTTTTCGAACCAAGTGAGTTACGAGGCGCCTCGCCTCTCGATCATACCCTACGCGTGCTTCAAGTATTTTTCTTTGCGTTTTGCTTTCAAGCCTGTAGACATGCCTCCAGATCTTACGAATTTATCGTTATGATCGATTTTCTACAATTTCCGCCTTGACGGTCGTCAGGAAGGTAACCGAACGCTATGCTTAAATTTTCAGACATTACTGTGTAAAATTTCATTGGGGAGTTAGAGATTGTGTATAATTTACTTTATTTCACTCGGTGCGTAAAGTGCAGTTTTACGCACGCTTCGCGTGCGTAAAACTCCACCCAGAAAAAAAAATTATTTGACGGCCACAGTTTATTTGGTTCAAGTAAGATATTTATTTAATTTAAACAAATAGTTATTTAAATCAAGTAAATAGTTGCTTAAGTGAAATAAATATTTATTTAAATCAAATAAATATTTTAATAAATCTTAATAAACGGTGGCCATCAAATAAATTTTTTTTCTGGGTGTCCTCTTTCGCACCTTGCGAAATAAAATTTCATACGATACTCGTGTGAAAAACATTTTCTTAACTCGTGTGATTGCAACACTCGCCTTCGGCTCGTGCTGCAAACTCACACTCGTCAGAAAAAGTTTTGTCGTACTAGTATCGTAATACACTATTATACGACTTAAGAGTGGTGGGCCTGGAGACCCAGTATACAAAATAACGCGTCAGTTGCATTACCTCATGGTATTGTGAAAATGAGCATAATTTAAAAAAATTTTCGTCATTAATTTTTTTTTATGTAATATTTATTCTGCTCTGGCGTCTCGAAAACTCATTTTTCGACTGGAAGTCAAAACCGGAAGTCATCTGAGAAAACGTCACTTCCGGTTTTGAAGTGACACCATCTGGGGGAAACATCACTTCCGATTTAAAAATCTCAGTCTTTGGTCGGAAGTGACGTTACACTTAGACGATATCAGTCACGGTCGGAAAATTATATTTTCGAACCGGAAGTGGCGCATTACCGACATGACGTCCACTTGCAGTCGAAAAAATGAGATTTTCAAACCGGAAGTGACTTTTCCCGAGAAGGCGTAATTTCCGTCTAAAAACTGAGATTTTTAAACCGGAAGTCACTTCCGATCGGAAAATGAGATTTTCGAACGGGATGTGGCGTATTTCCGGTATGACATCTTCCGATCGAGAAACGAGATTTTTCGAAACAGGAAGAGACACATTTCCGGTATGACGTCACTCTCATATCGAATAATGAGATTTTCCTACCAGAAATGATGTATTTAAAACCTTTCGAACATTTCCTCACCCATCGCCGTTCGAGACCACGATGTCTACATCTCTCCTAAAGAAGTCACGACGCACTGGCCCTTGAGGCCATCGACCCGCCATCTTCCGTGCGACGCCACAAGCTAAACAGCAGAAATGTTCCTCAAGCTACCGCGTGCGCCGACAAAACATAACCCTCGAACGTCTGGCACTTGGCTACTGGTCCGAAGCCAACGTGAGGAAGACGAAAAATAATAAAAACAAGCCTCGAAATTAACCGAACCATTGACAAGCCACGCGAACCATTGAAAATCTTGTTTCAAGGAGTGTAAAAAAATAACTCGATATCGTTCTCGTAAATAAAACAGTAAAGGTGCTCGACAAAGAAGAACAACACAAACAAAAATGTTGCGAAGACAGGCGCGATTAAGGCGCGAGTATCTCTACAGAAAATCGGTGCAGGACAAGTTGAAGAACATCCAAGAGAAGAAGGAGAGGTTGAAGCGAAGTTTGGAGGACAACACGCCGATACATCCGGATCTGCGAAAGACCGCGCTGCACTTGCAGAAGAAGATCGAGTGGGAGGATGCCGGACCGCAGATGGCCGTGGCTATGGGCACGGAAATGGGTGGAACGACGGGCTCGAACGAGGACGACGAGTATCGTTGGGCTGGCGTAGAGGATCCTAAGATCGTGATAACGACCTCGCGAGATCCGAGCTCGAGGCTCAAGATGTTCGTCAAAGAGCTGCGTCTGATATTCCCAAACTCGCAGCGCATGAACCGTGGTAATTACGAGATGAAGCAATTGATTCACGCCTGCAGAGCCAACGACGTGACGGACTTTATAATCGTTCACGAACATCGCGGCGTTCCCGACTCGCTGATAATCTGCCACTTGCCTTACGGCCCTACGGCTTACTTCACGATGACCGACGTCGTCATGAGACACGACATTCCGGACATAGGAACTATGTCGGAACAATTCCCGCATCTGGTCTTTCACAATTTCAAAACGAAATTGGGCAACAGAGCTATGAGCATACTCAAGTATCTTTTTCCAGTGCCCAAGGAGGACAGCAAGAGAGTCATCACTTTCGCTAATCACGACGATTACATATCGTTCAGACATCACACGTACAAGAAAGTCAACGGAAGAGACATAGAAATGACAGAAGTCGGACCAAGGTTTCAGCTGAAACTGTACGAGATCAAACTGGGAACCCTGGACAGCGCAGCTGCGGCCGACACGGAGTGGGCCCTCAGGCCTTACATGAACACCAGTCACAAGAGAAGATTTTTCTCGGACGACGACGGCTGGCAGCAGGACGACGATATATAGATATTTTTTTTGTACAAAATCTTCGTTTATTTGTCTCAATAAAAATTACAAGGAATACTTTTTACACAAACCTACCTGTGTTGTCGGTTTATTTATCCAGAGGAGACTTTTTTTTAATTCTATTATACGTTACTTCATTTTTTCATACGATACATTTAATGTAATGGATATTTTTTTTACAGTTCAAAAGTCCAAATCTGCTTGCATTGAATTTTTTTCATTGATTAACAATTGTTTTTTGTTTTCAAATTATAAATAAATAAAACGCTTGACTTTAAGCTCGACTTAACTCGTGGCTATTTTTATAAAGAGAATCGTTGTGATCAACGCAAGACGGGATATTATTTACGCGGGAACGACCATTCGATTTTCCCGCCGTTCGCCTAGATCACTCCGCCATGCGTGTGTCCAATGTACAGTACTGGCACGATCTATGTAGGCAGTTGTTTTTAAAAACATCGCCTTAAACAATAAAGCTTCGACAGTGGCAGTTGTCTCGTCACTCCGCGAAAATCTTTGAGTGAGTAATAAAAGTAAAATAATCGTCGATTAAAATTTGAATTCGACAGATACACGGCGGTGATGCAGGCTGACGTTCGTAAGCCCGCGAAATCCGAGAAGACACCGCGGCGCAAGAAGCTCCCCGAGCAGCTGAGCGGCGCAATGGACTTGTTCGCGTCCCCGAAACGTCAGAAAATCGACGGTGAGAGAAGTATCTAGTGCACGTACGAATGTTTCTCATAGTTCAGGAAGACCCTAAGCATCGCAGGGTCTCTTTAGACACCCCCTTGACGCATGATTTTCCACGTTTCTCGTGAAAATACGATATTTATCACTTACCATATTCCACGGCGTCGTTCGTTTCGTCACTAGCGCCACGTTCGTCAGCGGTCGTCGCGCGAATCTAAACGGGCTCGAGATGCCTCGATGTTTTGTTTATTTAAACATTTGACAAATTTCTTGTTAATTCGTCGATGTTTTAAAAGAAACAAAATAACGACTCGACAGACGACTATCGTCACGACGACGTCGAAGAATTGATTTCTCCGTTCAGTTGGTTATCCCGAACTCCCGTGCGTAATATCGTGCACTTTACAAATTATATTTATCTCCAGCATGGGATTCTTCTTAAAAAATATACATATATTGTTTTCTCTCCCAAAACGTAGTTGATGCTTGTTCCCTGTTTTTATCCGAGTTCCGCAACATGCAAGCACATTTTTAGATTATTTTTTTGAAAATCGCATCGTTCTTTAATAAGCGTCTAGGCGTCTAGCTAAGAAGGTTGCAGTTTCGGTTTTCTTTCTGTAAAATAGCGTTTTTTTTAAATTATTCTTTATGCATTTCGGTGGCACAGTAGTTAGCAGAGTAAACCCAAATATTTTGGGCTCTGTAATATCCTTGGCAAGGTTCAGTCCGCTCTATCTTTCAGATCTAGAAGTAACGGGAATATCGAGGAGCGGAAGAGTAAGAAAAAAGTCCTCCAAGCTTATGGACTTTGAGTCGCCGGACGATCTTGCCGACAAGCACAAGAGGCAGAGGGCTCAGCAGCAACAATTGCACGCGCAACAATTGTTGGACAGATTCGATTCGCCTCCTCCGCCTTCCGCCGTAGGACAGGCGCAGACGCCGGGACATGGGGGGAGAAACAGAAAAAATTCTGGTTCGCTGCCGATCCACAAGATCAAGCTGGAACCGGCTCCCAGCGTGTCCGACACTGAGGGACAGTCTTCGGACTCCGACTCAGACGACGCAGCCAGGCTGAACGACGACGACAGGTTCAGCATGGATTCTGGAAGCGACGACGAGGTGGATCCTCTGATGATCGACGAGAAGGAAACAGGATTCAGGAGATTGGAACCTCCGGAGCAGGAGACACCCTCGCAGGCCAATAGCCTTTACATGCTCGAGAAATGCAAGAAGAAACTTATTATCAAGGATGGAAAGATTATTGGACGTATGAAGGCCCAGAGGAAGGACAAGGGTGTAAGTTTTTGTCAAAAAACTAAAAAATGACTTTGATTTATTTCACAAATTTCACCCTATACAACTGGTTTACAATAAATCTGAATTTAGAGCTCAGAATACTTACATTATATAATAATAATGAATTGTAATATCCGAGCTTTGGAGATATAATGCATTTAAAAATAATTTATATTGCGTATCTTCAAACTTAAGAAGAACTCGAATTCTTTGCTCTATTATTTATTATCGTCGTATTGAATTTTTATTTCCGCTATTTCTCCAAAGTTACGGACTGTAATTATCATTATTTGGTTACCTATCAGCCGGTAATAATTCACGGGCACCTTAGAAACATGATTGAAAATAAAACTCCCTCTATGAGGAAGCAAAATGCACAGTTTTCGTCAATAAATTGTTTCCTCTGTTCTTTGCAGAAGACCAGATTCACTGCTTACATGTTATGGGCGAAGGAAGTCCGACAAGAATTGTTGGAGCAGTGTCCTCACATGGGTAAGTGAAAACGATTTTTAACAGTCGTTACATCTCTTGATTAAACGTTGCAATAAAAAATGTTCTCTTCCGCAGATTTCGCAGCGATCTCGAAGCGCCTCGGAGAGCTTTGGGCGACGGTGCCGAACTTGGAGAAGTACAACTGGCGTAGGCGAGCGAAGCGATTGGCCTCAAAGCCGAACTCTCAGCCGGCGATAAAGGACGAGCCTATGTGGAAAATTCCACCGCCGGCGTCGCGCAAGAAATTCATCAACAAAATCGGTACGTCTGTTCGGAGAACCCCATGAACCGAACCCGATAGTTTAATAGTTAATAATTCATGCACATTATTTTTATTTATACTTCCGATAATCCGCAGGAAACGGCAAAGAGGCGAAAACATCGCCGACGAAGAAGACGATACAGCTGGGTGTGCCGTCTGTCGTCGGAAACGTTCCAGTATCGCCGCCGTCGAATCGCGCTGGCAAAGATTTGGTAAACGAGCCCGTTATCGGTACGGGTATGTACAAAGTCGTGGGAACGCAGCCGGTCGACGTCGCTGCTCACTTGAAGCTCCTGGGCGAGAGTCTAACGATAATAGGCGAACGATTGAAGGAACATGAGGGTCAGATAGCCGTTTCCGGAAGTTTGTCCGTTCTTCTGGACTCGCTACTTTGCGCTCTCGGTCCTCTGATCTGTCTGACACAACAAGTGCCCGAAACCAATGGTGCACAGTCCGACACACTCTCGCAAATGCTCGACAATATAGCGTACATAATGCCAGGTCTATAACCGATGTATAACGCTAAAGAAAAAAAACAACGTTGTTCTGCTATTATATATCTGACTACAAAGGGTGAAACATTGTGTGTTGTACAAAAAAAGAAATGAAAAGAGGGAAATATACATACGTTTTATTCGCTAAATTCGTCGATTAGTCGGTTGCTTAAAAAAAGAAAGGAACAAAAATAATTGTTCTGAAAAATAAATATTTACATGGTTAGGTCGTATAAAAAAAAGATCGATTTCTTCTATTGCTCGGGGAGGATAGGTGGACACGTGCAGAAGAGATTTTTGTCGCCGTAGATATCGTCGATTCTCCCAACACTCGGCCATATCTTCGGGGTGCTCTTAAACGACTGAAACAAGGAAACAAAATTAATATGATAGTCTTCTACGGAACTGAAGTTCAGTCACAGTTTTGCCGCTATAGAAACTTGCCACGGGGAAGGCAGCGAGCTTCCGCGAGTAGGGCCTATTCCACTCGGATTGTATAACTTGCTGTTGCGTGTGTGGTGCCATTTTCAGTGGATTCACATTAACGTCCATTTTTCCATTTTCGATATCCTCGATTTCTTTTCTTATGGCTGAAATTGAAACGATCGATTGTCAAAAGCGTACTTAAATCCTGCATCGAAATCGAGATGAAAGTTGTAATTACATATGAGTGCGTCGCAGAATCTATCGAGTTCGATCTTGTCTTCGGATTCCGTAGGTTCGACCATGAGAGTTCCGGCGACTGGCCAGCTCATCGTCGGTGCGTGAAATCCGTAATCCATCAGTCTCTTGGCGATATCGACCGCTTCGATATTGGCGGTTTTCTTAAGATCTCTAATGTCTAAGATAAATTCGTGAGCTACCAGACCGGTCTCTCCCTTGTAGAGTGTCTTGTAATACTTTTCCAAACGCTTGCTCATGTAATTCGCGTTTAATATTGCTACTTGAGTGGCTTTGCGGAGACCCTTTGGACCCATCATCTTTATGTAGGCCCAGGAAATCGGCAGAATTGCCGAGGAACCGTACGGCGCTGCGGACACCGCTCCCAAACCGGAAGTATCGTTGATTTTTCCATTCGAAGAATCGACAACCGGATGCCCCGGAAGGAATGGCATGAGATGCCGTTTTCTACAATAAAAAAAAAATGTTCAATCACTAATACTGTATTATTGGAAAGTAATTATGGGGTTTAAGGGTCAAGTAATTAAGGGAATTACAGGGATTTTCAAGATTTGGAAAATATGCATTAAACGAATAATGAGTTTTGCTCCAAGGAGATAGTTAAATCGAATATTCTCCTTGAATAATAGTCATTATAATATTATTAGCAGATTGTTGTGGCTCGGGCACTTCGCGCCGGCGCTGTCGACTATAGGATTTAGAAACCAAAAATTTAAATGTCCGGAGATTTAATAGAAATACGTCTCTTCCGGTTTGAGAATCTCGTTTTCTTTTACTCGAAGTAACGTCATACCGAAAATTCGTCACTTCCGGTCGAAAAATAAGATTTTCAAATCAAAAGTTACGTATTTCCGGGAGTGTTGATTGTTGTAATACCGCTAGTAATAATAATAATTGTACGTACACTCCAATCGGTCCCATGCCCGGTCCACCACCTCCGTGAGGTATGCAGAAAGTTTTGTGAAGATTGAGATGCGACACATCGCTGCCGTAATCTCCCGGTCGGCACAGACCGACTTGAGCGTTCATATTCGCACCGTCCAGATATACCTGGCCACCAGCCTCGTGTACCATTTCACAGACGTCTCCGATAGTTTCCTCGAAAACGCCGTTCGTCGATGGATAAGTGATCATGAGGCAGGACAGATCTTGTCGATACTTGTCGATCATTTCTTTGAGATGCGCGATATCAACGGAACCGTCTTTCTTAACGAATATCGGCTCGACCTGCATTCCAGCCATCTGTGCCGAAGCCGGATTCGTTCCGTGAGCCGAAATTGGTATCAGGCAAACTTTTCGATCGTCATCCCCGCGCGACTCGTGATAACATTGAATCGCTCGCAATCCAGCGTACTCCCCTTGGGCACCGCTGTTCGGCTGAAAGCTTATTCCATCGTAGCCCGTTATCGCGCAAAGATCTTTCTCCAATTCGTCGAACAATTTTTTGTAGCCCTCGGTCTGTTCTACCGGTGCGAAGGGATGCATGTTCGTGAAACCGGGCAAGCTGCATGGCATCATTTCCGTCGTAGAGTTTAGTTTCATCGTGCAGGAACCCTGACAAAAACCATATCAAATATTAAATAATTAAATATGAACTCTTATCGATAAAGAAAAGAGAATGAGAATAAAATGTTTGGATTTACGAAATTATTTGTTAGAATGTTTTCTCTCTTTGCTCGTGTTTTTTTCCTGTTTTGTCGTTTCATTCGCGTCAGGTTTACCGGCTCGTTAATTTCGGTTAATATACTGTACACTCGTCTTATCGTTCACTCTCGTGTAACTTTAAGTTCAGCAAGTTTAATTGATTTTGAGTTCATTGCTCTTTATACCAATTATTAGAGGATAGCTTCAATTTTGTTTTCCTTATTGAGTTATGTTGATAACGAAGAATCACCATTTTATCTCCACCGTTTTTGTCTCGAAAAACATGTTTCTTATCAGTATCACGAAAGTACGAAAAAACATGTCAAGCTAATTTTATATTGGAGCTTAAAAAAGAAGTTATAAATTCTCACCAGTGGAATCATGCTGTGCACGAGAGACACGTCCTTGTTCTCCAGTGACTTCATGTATCTGACTATCCTCGTTTCCGAGTGATGAATATTGAAAACCGGATGTTCCAGATAATTGCTGGAACGCTTGAAGGGCGACGCTTCGATATTATGTCCTTCAGCCAAACCGGCCTCGACAATCTCTTTCACAGTTGCGTCGACCTTGAAGATCTTCAAGAGATCATTTACATCATCGACCTCGGTGGTTTCGTCGAGCGATATTCCGACGGACCCGTCGATGTTGTATCTAAAGTATGAGAACAAAAAAAAAATTCGATAAGCTCGCGTCGAAAAATCAGAGACTCGGAGTTAAATCTGCGTGTGTACACTGGTTCCTTGAAGGAACCGTCGAAATTCAAGGAACAGCTGTTTTTTCCGCTCTTTCGAGTATTCATACATTTTTATCTTTTGACTTTGGCAACTTTGGCAACTTTAGGGCCATGTAGTAGAAACTTCAAGAAGTAACCTTTTAACTTCAGGAAGTAATTTTTTCAGATTTTTTGAAAGCCTAGAAAACTTTGAAAACCCCACTATTCCCTAAAAGACCCAGTGTACACAGGCAGGGTTAAAAATCATTTCGATCCTTCACCTCAAATTCATCTTCGCGCGTTCGGCCATTTCTTTGACCGCTTGTTGAGAGTCTCTCGAAGATACGGTAATTGTGTCGAAGAAACGCTCGTTGTGCACTCTGTGGCCAGCTTTCTCGAGACCCTTCGCAAGAACGACGGTCAAGTTGTGAACTCTCCTGGCGATATCGCGAATACCTCGGGGACCGTGATAGACAGCGTACATGGCGGACATGTTCGCGAGGAGCGCCTGAGCGGTGCAAATATTGCTCGTTGCTTTGTCCCGTCTGATATGCTGCTCCCGGGTTTGGAGCGCTAAACGATAAGCGTCTTTACCGTCGGCGTCTCTGGTCAGTCCGATCATTCTGCCGGGCATCAGCCTCACGAGACTCTTCCGGCAGGCGAAGAAACCCGCGTGGGGACCGCCGTATCCCAATGGTACTCCGAAACGTTGGCTGGTACCCACGCATATGTCCACGTCGAAATCGCCCGGAGGTTCCAATATTGCCAAGGACAAAAGATCCGCGGCTGCGCAGACCAATGTCTGGAAAACGATAAACGATTATTTAATATGGGTAATGGAAAGCACAAAGCGGATGACCCAGTCGTTGACCATCCAAGACACTAACTATCGAGTAGTTAGTGTCGTTTTAAATATGTCTCTACTTCACGAATGGCTGTTGGTACAAAAATTCGTATGATATTTAATGTACCGGACTGGAAGATAGCTTTTGTATAAAAACTTTTCGGTCTTATTTTCATTTACAGTGCATTTACTGTTAAAAAAATTCATATGAAATTTAATATAGTGGTACTGGAAAATTTCATGCATAATCTGATATATTAAAATGAATGTACAATTGTGACAAAAAATTAACGTACAGTACATTAGAAACTTAAAAAATTCTTTACTTTTAATAATTTACTGTTATTTGACTACAAAAGTACTTTGAATCCAATGATTTACTATAATTGCACCGTAAAAGTCCATTAATTGTTCATCACAATTATACATTAAATTGAATGTACCAGTTTTTTTTCCATAAAAACTTCCAGTCCGGTGCATTAAATTCACAACTTTTTAAATAGTGTTGGCAATTTATTGATTAATTTTATGTAGCATAAGTTTGTGATTTCAATGGTTCAACGGCTGGGACTATTCATTTCCCTACTTCAATTCTTTAATTCCGAGTCGACCAGTGGAGGCCCTCAGAGACCAAGACCGGACAACTGTGGTTTCTGGGGACTTCCGTAGTGAGACTCAGATTTCGCTTTTTAATTATGATTTTCATACTTTGTCCGCGTGAGCTTTTTCCACGACTTTCCGATAATCATGAATGGCACCAGTTGTGTCGGGATACTGTATAAGAATACCCGCAATGTCTTTCGAGCTCGTGTCCACCCGGAAGACATCGCCAACCTCAAGGATGAGTCCCAAGGACGTAGCGCGTGTGGCGATAACGCTGACGGTTTGGGGATGCACTTTGTCGGAAACGAAGAGCTTCTTCCGCTTGTTCTGCCTGTAGGCGAGGGCCAGTGCTTCCGCAGCTGCTGTACCCTCGTCCAGTAGCGAAGCGTTCGCCACTTCCATTGCCGTCATATCGCATATCATCGTCTGATAATTTATCAGACTCTCAAGTCTGCCCTGCGATATCTCCGGCTGGTAAGGCGTGTACTGCGTCGTCCTAAGGTCAACAGGAAAGTTTGTGTGTTTCCATCGAATTCCATCGATCCCCACAGAATGTTTCCATCGAAAAATCTATATTTTTTTCCCTTGTGGAAAAAAAATTGCTTACCATCCCGGATTCTCGAATATGTTGCGCATTATTGTGTGAGGTACGCAACAATTGTAATATCCCATACCGATGTAAGTTCGCCATACGTCATTCTTCTCGGACATCGCGGTGATTCTTTTGATGAGTTCGTACTCGGCTGAAACGATTATAAAACAAAAAATTCATATCAACATATTTTTTTTTCATGAAAAAACGGCTGAAGAAATAATTTAGAACGGGACGATGAGGAAACGTGCCGTAATGTAGATTCGAGCGAAAATCACGTGAATGAAGATATGAAAAACACGAACGTGTGACCCACGACCCGAGACACGACGAGATATTGTGCCAACAGCTCGAAATTATCAGTCACGGATCATTCGCTACCGAATGCAGGGTTGTTTTCTCCGATTAAATTAGCGCAACAGAAGAGACCCCCAGGGGTCTCTATCGTGACGCACTGTTTTGCACAACGTCTATTATTGTTGATCGTTCGAAAGAAATCGGCTGATACGATAGTCTAAAACGTAACGGTTTTTCGAGATTGTTGAAATATCGGTTGGCATTGATTACACACACGCTTTTTTCACATGACCTCTCGAGAAACTCGAAATCAACGGGGTTATCAGCTATCGAAATGTCTCGTGACTGCTCTTCGGGCAAAAATGGCAAGTGCGGAGCTACGCGAGTTGGAGTTTAAATAAAGCTGCACTTACTGACTGGTTTCTCGATCTGTAGATTCTTCTCCAGGCGAATGTTATTCGGCACTGCGGTCTCTGTCAATTCTTCGAGGGACTGAAATTAGGGTGTTTATTCATTTTTTTATAACATTGCTTTG
This sequence comes from Ichneumoninae sp. A BG-2022a, assembly GCA_030522665.1. Classification (NCBI taxonomy): domain Eukaryota; kingdom Metazoa; phylum Arthropoda; class Insecta; order Hymenoptera; family Ichneumonidae; species Ichneumoninae sp. A BG-2022a. The sequence continues at coordinate 12,649 of JAPYZC010000591.1, read as the reverse complement.
TACGCACGTAAATGAATTAATCACATGACAAAAATAATGCTCGCACACGTGGGTCGGAAAACGAAAAATTAAACTTTTGAGAATCTTTCAAATAAAACTAAAGGCCACTTCAAGGACCGCTACACACCATGTTATGTATATATAGGGGGCATCCCTATCATTTCGACCTGGGTCTGACCCTTCACATCTTGGATTGGGACCGCAATTTTTTATACGATTGAACTCTCAGAAGCACTTTAAAAATTGTCTATAACTATTTATGATTTAAAAAATGTACTTATTAATCGCCACAATTAATGAATCGGGAAAATTCTGAAAAATCTTGTGTCATATATAAAAAAATGTTAAGATGTGAGCTGGCGTGGGCTGGCGTCATTTTCGATTTTTTCTATATTTTAGAACGGCTTGAGATATCAAGCGGAAATTTGTTAGGTAGGTAGAGGGGTCAATCCTCAATGTTTGGTTACATTTTTCTCAAAATGCTTTCACTCATTAAAATGTTACACGGTTTCGAACGTTGCGAATAAAATCTGTGTACACGCTAGCTTTTTCAATTTTCTTTAGCTATAGTGCTGTATAGTTATAAAACTATTATCAAGCGAAAATCCCTTTTTTATTTGGCGAGAATCTATGGAAATCTTTAAAAAATGTACGAGATTTTGCATTTTTTTTATTTGACGAAAAACTAGAATTTTCTTTCTGACTCGAGCTTCCGTATCAAATATTAAGCTAGGAGTAAAATAAGTGGCGAATTAATAATCAGTGGGAAAAAATACATGATACATGACCCCAAAACGACGCATGACAACAATTTTTCATAGGGAATTTTGGTAGTGAGTATTGCCAAAATTAGTGTTTTTTCAAACGCGATTATTTTCTTCTATTAACAAGCTTCCTCGATGAAGAGGCCAAATAATTACAGAAAATTGATTTTCATAGAAGCTTTGTACGCAAAAGTATATTAGATGAGGAAGCTTTGTGAAAAAAATTGGGAAACTGAATATCAAAATTTTACCTCCGAAAATATTACGACCAAACATCAACTTTGCACCATTTCAGTGTTAAATTTAAATAATTATCTTCGTGATATATAAAAAAATTGCAAACCCCAAGCATTAAAAACAATAAACAATATTCGAATTGGAAAATTTGACTTACCTTGAATCCTACGAGATCGAGCATTTCTTGTTGCTCGCAATCCCCCGGACCTATGTGTCGTGTCTGAAACTCTTCCCTGTCGGGAAAGAGCTTTTCGAATTTCGATGCTCGTCCATTGCTCAGCGCCAAACGTCGCACGTATTGTTTAACGCCATCCTGCATCTGCAAAAGTTTCGCACAACGAGACACTTTCAAAGTACTCAACATTTTTTTTTTAGCTCAACGAAACAGTTTAATCGCTAAAATATCGACACTCCTCTCGACAACGGTTTGAGTTTTAAATCATGAATAAAGTCGGGCCCGAAAACGTTACGTCTCGCCTCGGGACACGAAACTAAATGCCGATAACGTTGTAAGAGATTTTATACTCACGTGGAGTGGTATCTCACAATGATGTCACAACTTTACGATTACAGCTTGAACTCTATTCTGACCCTGACTTACACGAGACTCTGGACGATATCAGTAACGATACAATAATTTTCCAGTGTCCCAAAGGCATTTCGTGCATCCGATCGTCGTCACGTGCGAGCAAACTACAAGTTTCCCCTCACTTTTCGATAACAATAACCATTTACTATGAAAAATATTTCATCACTGAACGCGCGTGTTTCGGTAAAGTATCAACGATGCTCGATTTTTTTTCCGCTAATTTTGAAACAATGAAAATGTTCGACCCAATTTTTTTCAATTTTCTCAATGCTAATCTAATTAATCTAAAAAATCCAAAAATATCTTATGAGTAGGAATCGATCCTAAACATCTTCGAACGTAGTTTCGTCATAATTTTTTATTACTTAAGTGTCAAAATTGAAACAATCAATTTTTCTTTAAATCATGGGATTTGTTTGGCGTTTGAGAGCGTGAAATAAAACGATAGAGATACGTAAACTGTTACAATCGTATTATCAACAACCTTAACAGGATGGATCCGCAGTCCATGGCTTGTATTTTTGGAACGCATTCGAGTCATGCCGTATCGCGTCTCTCGACGCGGTACTCGCTGTTGCCCGGCGATTTTCATCGTCGTGTAAATAAATTTTTGCACGTGCCTTGCAAAAAAAGAAAAAAAAATTAAACAAACCCCCCGTGAATTCCCAACTATAAATTAATCACACGAATGAGGCGTAACGGTATAGTCTTGGACGAATCGAAATCTCAATTCTTCACTTCATAAATTTATCTTTGTTCTGGGTAAGGATCTTCGCCGAGGATTTGGCGTCGAGGAAAAGAGCGCCGACTTCATCGACGTCCTCCTTCTTTATGATCGTTCGTCCGTTGACCTTGGCGGTAAGAGCGGCCGGGGTAAGAAGCTGAGTAACGTATCTGAGAGTCGTCTTGGTCCCGAGTTCAGCGAGTGTCGTCAGAGCCTCGTCCTCGATGTGAAGTCCCTCAGTGACCGCCCGAAGCTTAACGATCTGCTCGATCTCCTCCCTCGAGTACGGTAGCGTTCGTATGATCAGCAGCCTGTCCAACAGATCGAGGGGTATGCCGTGAGGCGCGACGATGTCCTCGGTACCGCGGATAACGCAGTGTCCCCGATTCGTCGCGAATATCACGATCGGCGCTATCGCGCTCTCGAGGGAACGATGAAGATAAGTGAAGGTCTCGATGTCGAGCATGTGAACCTCGTCGACGAAAAGTACACCGGGCACGAGCTCGGCTATGCCCTGATCTATGTACTGATTGACGACTTTGTTTATCTCCTTTCGCAATTTATCAGTTATCTCCGTTTTACGGGGTTTCATGAGTTGCCCCATCATCGACATTAGGTCCTGATTGCCCTGAGGCTTGGCATTCGCGATGTCGAGATCGTGCAGCGTAACGTCCTGCACGACCTCCTTCTTCTTGTGCACGTCGCCCTTCGGCAACGGCACGTACTCCTCCGCCTCGAGATCGAATTCCGTCGCGTAATTGTCGCTCCTTCCCTGTCTCTTCACAGCCCCGCTGTTCACCTCTATGTATATCACGTCTCCGGTCTCGACCTTCTCCTTTTGCAGGGACTGATAGACTAAAGGATCAAGCTTGAGCTGCTTTGTTCCCTTCGCAGTCTTCAGGCCTATGACGACGTGAGACACCGTCTTTCCGTAGCCACCCATTGGATTCTCGGTTTCCAGCGGTGTAAGCTCCGTTACTTCGCCCTCGTATATCTCCTTGGTCTCGCGTATTCTGAGACCTATGGCTCGCCTGAAATTCTCCATCAGAACCTCTGTCTTCTTTATCTCCGAGCTGTAAACCTCGGATCCGACCATCGGACAGAAAGGTACTTTATTGCCGAGCTCCTGGGCGATCGCCAGAGCTATCGCCGTCTTGCCCGTTCCCGGCGGGCCGGCCAGGAGAATCGCTCTGCCTGCCATTTTCTTTGACTTTATCATATCCACGACTATTCCGGCAGCCTGAAAATAATAAATATTGTATACTTTGAATATATAAGAAAATTTTTATTTTTTTTCCTTTCACAAATTTTCCCTACATTGTTGATGTATCGGCAGTTTCTGTCGAGTTTTTTTTTTCTGTCAGAGGATTACTTTTTACGTTTTTTTTTTTATTATGGGACTAACCTCTCGTGCCATCTCCTGTCCCACGAGGCCTGCAGCCATCTGAATAGCCGTGCCATTATCGTCAAGTCCCAAACCTTTTATGTGCGTATGTGCCGAAACTCTCTGAGTCTTTGCCGAACTCTTTACCTCTTCGATCTTCATCTTTGTCGTTGTTTCAAACGAATCTTTGGCACGCTTCTTCTGCGATGTACGTTTTATTGATATAACAACCGGCGAGCACGCGTGCCGCCAAAAGCTGTGTCTGTGTTCGTGCGCAGCGTATCAGCGAGATACGTCACTGTGTGCGTCCCTCGCTCCCACACCGATGTTTTCGTAGATACTGCCGGTGAGTTTCAATGCTAGCTGTAAAAGCACGCGGCGTCTTGCAGCTTCTGCGAATCGTTCGAAAGCGCTTCGAGCTTAGAGATGTTCCGTGACGATCATTTTTTGTAAGCGTCAATTGACCAAAGAAATGACGGTCCATTGACCTTTTCATTTTTTTATTTCAGAAATTGTTTATGGTGCCATAATCGTTATTTTTGTTCGGGGTCATAGATATTGTTAAAGCAGAAGAAAAGTCTATCTGTGTGGGATTTGAACTTTTTAACTTTATAGATACAGAACTGATTCCAAGCAGGTTTTTAGAGTTAATGTCGCTATTGTTACAGGACGACCATATTTCCACAAGAAAAAAAAATTAGCGGAAGCCCTTTAAACTACCAGCAACTTGCAGCCGACATTGTAACGCGCCCTAAGGTATCCGCAACAGCGCCGCCCCGTTTTCGGGCCAACTTCACGCAAATTGTATCGTAGTTGTCAAAAGCAGTCGAAAGGTTTTGGGGGGTTTTTTATTATTGAAGTACACATGATTAACTAGCGATTGTAGCCCCGTCGATTATCAATTTTTTTTCCACTATCAATCGACATGATTAACAGTCTCTTCATTATCAATTCATCGGGGTAAGTTTCAATATTGTTCTTATGATTTTGACAGTTCACAGGTCAACACGGGTCCGCCAGACATATTGTCAAAGTATTTATAAGTTTTTGGTCTCGTTCTTTTTATAAATAAAAACCTTCGTTCAGATTTATTTTGACGGGAGAGAAACCGACTTGACTAAAAAAATATATACATATATTCTAACGTTTTTCAGCGATGTTTTCATGGAGAAACATTGGAAGAGCGCGGTGGCTCGGTCACTGTGCGATTACTTCTTCGATCAGCAGAGGCGAGTACTTTTGCCTGAAGATACGCCACCGGTCATAGCGACACCTCATCACTATCTCATCAGTATATACAGATGCAGTATGTTCTTTGTTGCTGTATGCACAACGGAAGGTGAATAGGGAGATTGACAAATTTTTTGTTACGTTGCTTGCTTTTATCCTTGTAATCTTGTGTATTACACTTTCTTTTGTTTCAGTACCGCCGCTGTTCGTCATAGAGTTCTTGCACAGGGTCGTCGACACTTTTGAGGACTACTTCAACGAGTGTACCGAAACTACGATAAAAGAAAACTATGTCGTAGTTTACGAATTGCTTGACGAAATGCTGGATAACGGATTTCCACTTGCCACTGAATCCAACATACTCAAGGAACTCATAAAACCTCCCAACATCCTGAGAACCATCGCCAATACAGTCACCGGCAAGTCCAAGTGAGTATTACTCCAGTCTTGCAATTTATCTTTTATTTTTTTAAATCTATGTGAATGAGAAAAACACCTTCAGAAAAGAAAGAAATAAGTCTATTAGGTAACAAAAGAAAGAAAGAATATAGTCTATGAGGTTTGATGTAAATAGTATAATCTTTGAAAATATTTTTCCATGCGATATATGTACCTGGTTGAAAATTTTACTCAAAGAATTTTATTTCTATTAATTATTCAAATTATTTGCCATTGGAAAACATTGAATTCCTTTTTATTGGTATATAAACGGGCAATGCCCATGTACAAACCGGACGGGAGAAACCCGACAGTTGAACAATCATTAGCTGTTGAAGAAAGTTGCTATTACAGATAAAACTTAAGAGGATATGACCAGAATTGAATAACTGCGGTAAAAAATAATACATATTAAGGATTTGAAAAGAATTAGCAGAACGAAAAAAAATCATAATAACAATAGTACACTTGTGAAACGCGCTAATGAACCGCCAGATAGATCAATGATCGCAACATAGTGATTCTCAAGGCTTCACATACGACGAAGTATGGACGAACCAATTTTTTCGCTCACTTTGTGCTATTGCCAAAATTGATTGGACTTTGAAATTTTATTTGTTTTCAGTGTCAGCGCGACTCTGCCCAGTGGTCAGCTATCCAACGTGCCTTGGCGACGGACTGGAGTTAAATATACAAATAACGAGGCATACTTCGACGTCGTGGAGGAAGTTGATGCTATAATAGATAGAACGGGCGCAACCGTTTTTGCTGAGATTCAGGGCTACGTGAGTTCTCGAATTCTTTGTCCATAGCTCATTGACATTGTCGATTAAAACTTGTGCAAGTAACAGGTTTTATTTACAGATTGATTGTTGCATCAAACTCAGCGGGATGCCCGATCTTACGCTCTCCTTTATGAATCCCAGATTATTCGACGACGTAAGCTTTCATCCGTGCGTCAGATTTAAAAGATGGGAGGTACGTTAGCCGTCGTTGTTAATTAATTACGGAAGTTGATTACATTTTTGATGGTATTAAACTTTCGACGAATCGTTGAATGATAGTAATTGATCGATATACATGCTATTATTAAGTTTTTAAACATGAAATCCACCACGAATTAACTGTAAACCTGATGACGGTCTTGAGTAAAACATTTTTTTTTGTTCTTTTCAGTCGGAAAGAATATTGTCTTTCATTCCTCCGGATGGCAATTTCCGTTTGCTATCGTACCACATAGGCTCGCAAAGTGTCGTAGCGATTCCAATATATGTCAGACACAACATCAGTTTGAAAGAAGCCGGAGGCGGAAGACTGGACATAACGGTGGGACCAAAACAGACCGTTGGCAGAACCGTGAGTTTCTTGATTTATCATTTTTCTGTTATTTTTCATATATAACAGACCATTTATTTTATCAAGACCTTTACGAATTTTGTGTAGCTGGAAAACGTCACTTTAGAAATTCCGATGCCAAAGGTCGTACTGAACTGCAGCCTCGTGCCTAATCAAGGAAAATATTCTTTCGATCCCGTAAGCAAAGTCCTTTTCTGGGACGTCGGGAGGATAGACTTCTCAAAGCTTCCAAATCTTCGGGGTTCGGTACGAGCACTTTTTAATGTTCTTTTCATTTTAGATATTTCGTCGATTGATATTATGTTTGGATGCGAATTCCGTCGTTGATGAAAATTTACTTTCAGATAAGCGTGCAAAATACGGCGACAGTCGTGGAATCAAATCCGGCAATCAATGTGAGTGAAAGATCGTAACAAATAGCGAACGGAATGTCTCTCAGAAAAATAACTTATGGTGAAAAAACAAAATTTCAGGTGCACTTCACCATAAATCAGCTGGCTGTGTCTGGTCTGAAAGTCAACGGTTTGGACATGTACGGTGAGAAGTACAAGCCATTCAAGGGCGTGAAATACATTACGAAGGCTGGAAAGTTTCAGATACGAATGTGAGATTAAGAAAAATTAGAGTCCGCAAGGTTTAATAGCTATTTTTTAAACGTATCGTATATAATCAGATCGCAATAGAACAAAAGCAGTTTCCGTACTCTTACGAGTCTGTCCGTAAAAGTGCGGTCGCGTGGAAATTTTTTATGAAAGCGAGAAAGCTCTGGTCCGCTTCTAATGTCATGGATACATCTTTCTGCGCTAATATTATTATTTTGAGAGATGTTTTATTGATGAGTTGTTACTTATTATACATTCTTCGAACTCTGTAAAATACAATGGTTTATATAGCAAGAGATGAATAATCGTATTCTGTTATTTCCTCGAGGTGGGTACCGCGCTTTAATTGTTTTATTTATTTTTTATTGGGCATCAAGCGATGTCCCACAGACATCAGTCTTATTCATACTTAAACAGATTAGCCTATATATATGTACACACAACACATCTTAGCTCCGTCTTACGTTCCCGAACTCTGACAGAGTAACTTTCTCGCGTCCAAAGTTTCCCACGTTGGATGTGTGGCATACGTATGCAAACGTTCCATGTTTGTCGCGTATATCGTGTGGTTGCTCACAAGATTCTTATATATCTATCGAAGTGTGAAAAATAAAAATAAATTCAGTTTAAAAAAGCGAATGTTCGACTATTTAAAAAAGAAGTAGGGTATCACAATTTCTTTTTAAAACAGAATCTTTTTGCACGTGTCAGTTTTCGAAAAATGTTATAAAATATTCCGTAAGTAAGTGAGGAATTCCAGTTATAAATTTCACATGCAACATCTCTCAGAGTATTGAAGTGAATTTCCAAGGTTAAACAAGATGTAGTTTACTATTTGTGCGTTCCTAAATTACGATATGTTCGAAAATATATTTTTCTTTAAATATCTTACCTTCAAAGTCTGCAACAAATCGTAGACGTTGACCGGTGGCAATGTTGGCCCAGTCGTTTGCGACGCGCAAGCCATAGCGAACGCCGTGGCCTGTTCGGCCTCCTCGACGTTTCGCTTCGTCGAGGGCATTTGTCCGCTCGGATTGATAACTTCCGTGGGTATGCTACGGATTTGATAGTTGCATATGAGAATCAAAAACAATAACGAAATCTACTGTTCAAAGATCGGCAATATTAATTACGTTTCTTACTTAATCCTTTAATAGGCCGATATTAATTTTATCGCAGTTTATAGTCGACCGAAATACATTTTTTTGGGCATGTTTTGGAAAATAATTATCTGTGCCGATCTCTGCTACCATTCAAGATTCCGACAAGTGAATTGCATGTGTAGAAACTACTATATTCAGGTCGTCGACAGAAACGTACCTATATTCAGGTCCTCGACATATAAACATCGAGTTTCGTTTCCACGAACTGGGCACCGGCTCGCCTATGTTATATATGAAACTGCCGTCTCGCACTGCGTATCCCTTGCGCCTCGTCAGTATCGCAGTCAGAAGATTTTTCAGGAACACTTGCATCGCGGCAATGATTATGTGAGCCGTGCTCTCTTCCGCGCCGTCCATGTTATTTTCCCAGGCTGCGAGCATAAGTCTGGCGAGGACGAATGTACGATCGGGCAAAACGAGTTCCTGGGCGCTCGAACGGTTCGCGCCAATCGGCTCGTCGCCGACCGGAGAAGACATTTGGCCCAACACTTCCACGTACATATCTGCTGGCTGATTATTACGAACAACAAATTAGATTAGAATTGTATGTACATTTGCCTGCGGCTGTAAGACGTCTTGTTCTTTAAATTTAGCTTAAGTTCGCTGTACTTATTTGATGTTAATGCGAAATTTTACATCTGCCGATCGAGATTTTTGTATTTAATTTTATTGAGGTATGAATTAACCATGTTAAGTAAACGTGACCAAAGTATTGCAAAATTATCCGATCTTTTTTTAGAGATTATCATCGCATTATCGCATATAAATACTTTTTCAATAAGCCATCGAAATTATTTGAAGAAATTGGTTGAAAAATATGAAAAAACAGATTTTCACATACTATTAACTCTTTGAACATTTCTACTTGAATCTTATACAAATTTGGTGACAAAAAATAAATTTTTTTTTAACATACTATTAGGAGACATCATGAAGATGTCGTACTCAAAAGAGCTAAACATCTTAATTAAGTTAATTCTAAAAATATCGTAGAATTTCCACGAAATTAAGATTTAAAGTCAAATAGGTAAATAAAAATTGAAATTCCATACGGTGGAAACAAATATTTGGACCAGCTTTGCTCATGTTGTGGTCCTTACATGAAAGAAAGATCCAATACTTATTGTATACAACCCACAGTTTGAATAAATTTGTCCCAACTTATATTTCAATGAACCATCGTGAACAGGCCTACTTACTTCGAAGTTCGATTTGTCCGTCTTGTATTTGCGTTTCAGTCTGACCCTCTTTTCTTTCAGTGTTTTTTCCCTGTCCATATGAGTGTTGTTTACTTTGATGGTCCGTGGAGTCGAAGCCTCGGCCAGTCCTTGAACCTTGTTGAATAAGCACAAGAGAAATTCGTTGTGCAAATGGACTTGATCTCTCGATATAATAGCCCTTGCTTCCATGTCGAATTGTTCCTTGGTTGTCTGAAAATGTGATGTTCGCCTTATTATTGTTGTTCGATGGGTACAATCTCGAATGCAAATTTGCTCAGCTGTGCCTTCCATTAATCGTGACCGTGCACTGTTCGTGAGGTTTTTTTAATTGCTAATGGTACATCTGATTCTTTCAGCAGGATACATTTTGTTCATTTTGATAACAAAGGAACGCTCATTGGCGCTGATTTGTGTCGAGTAGAAGGTGCACACCCGATTTTACGTGATGGGTATATCTATATATCAAATAAATATAAATATACTTTCCACATTAAATGACCCTGAAGATATTTGCATGACATCAAATTTCATCTTTGGCAAGTCTCCATTAATGTGCAGCTATAGGAAAAAAAAAATTGTTCACTTGTAGAATTTTATTCTCCAAGTGAACTTTTCCGAGCAAACTTTGCTTGATGCAAAACATCGCCCTTATAACTGGACGAAATTTATTCCCACGCAGATATCTTCAAGGCCATTATACACGTGAAACTGATCTCGAATATTTCTGGATTTAGCTGAAGAGAGCAGAACTGCATTCGAGAACGCACTCTATAGGTAGCGTCGAACCCAGCTGAATACATCACCTTCATTTGGAACCACAGTTTCATTTTTTCGAAGTATCTGCAAGCAGAGAATAATTTTTTGTCACGTTTTTATCGAAGGAGACAATTCATTGCGAGGAACGCGAAACTATCGTTAAAAATGTCAGTTTTATATACGAGAGGAAACAACAATGACGAATGTGAATGTGACAGTTTAACCTGTTCTCTGAGCCAACGTATATACAAGCGGTCGAGAAATATTGGAATTGTCTACTCACAGTTTAGTATTCTCGCCGAGAGAAGCAACGAGATTTTTTCTCGCCACGTTTAGATCCTTCGTTGTTGTCATTTTGTTTTGTTTTGATCACTAATTTTTCGAACAATTCCACGAATGATGCGCGCAAGCTGCGAAATATTTCCCCCAGTAATGTAGTAGTCAGCTGTTCGATGTGGGCAATCTGGGGGACGCGTCGCTATAGCTGCCGGGACTGGCGGCTCGAGCCCTCGGTCTTTTCCGACTACGCCGTTGAACGCGAATACTTGCGCGAATGAACTGACGTTGCTAATTCGATTACACGATCTATTCAATACGTTCTATCGAAAAAAAACATGAAATTTGATGGGAGTTTTTTGTACTCCGTAATGGAATTCGTAATTCTTCGATAGTATAAATACCGATGTCACATATTATTATTTCTCCTGGTCTTAGGCTTACGCCTAAGTGAGAATTCTGATATGTTGCTGTAAGGATCAGTAACGCGGGAAAACAGCCCTGATAGACAAGCGGCACGAAAAGCAGCAGTTGAAGCAATAATTGCGACATGTACCGCACGTCGGAAATATCGCGCCAATATTACTACTTTTCATGGCGCTTGTCTATCTGGGTGATGGTGTTGACTGTACCATTTTCCTAGAAATAGTAGCAATTTTATCGTTGTGTAACAACGAATAGTGTTGAAAATGACGGACGAAAAAAACAAAAAATCGAGGTTTGTAATTAGTTGTCAATTTCCGTAAAGATTTGTTTATCCAAATCTTTTCGATCCTATTAAAGTATAGTTTTCTGTTTGACTGTACTATTTTCACAGCCAATCTAACAAACGTTGATGGTAACGCGGGCTCTTTATGCAAATAATTTATATGTGTCCTCCAGAAAGTTTTCGGAAGCGTCGAGAAGTTGACTTTTGGGTATGGGATCGCTAAAGATAACTTTCTGGCGGATATGTTGAAAACTCATTTCCGGCTGCACTGTGAAAATTTGTCACTCGAGAAGTCACTAATGCGCGACTGCACGAGTTTAGGTAACTGCTGCAAATTCAAATTAAGCGTTACATTTTGCTTGACTGTGAGATCAAAGTAATCATAAACGGCAAGGTAAAGCGAAACTTTCATACCGCTTTTGTGCAAATGAATAACTAATCGTTAAAGCAATTACGTAATAACGACAACGGTAAAAATAACAAATCTTGAAATCCCGCTGCCGCCTACCGTTCAATTTTGAGAAACGAAAGAAGCGAAACTATTTTCCGTGAATTACGCAATGGATCGAGATAACGGCCTGACGACTATTAATATTGAGCGAAATAATTGTCGCAGGGCAATTAAATCGTGTCAGCCTTCGAATTACTCGCGGAACGGAAAGTTCCCACTGTACAGTGTTTACGGGCAATTAAAACGGGTGCTCGGGCAAAAATGTCTCGGAAATCGGGACAAAAACTACTTCCGTTCAGCATATCCCCGCGAACCGACCTTTATCCGAAGTTAAACTCGAGTAAGATATAAATTGGAAAATTTTGAAAATAAAAACAAAATAAAATCGAGTATAAAAAAATCGAAGGATGGCAATGATGGTTGAAAAAAACTGTTATAAAACCAACCTTTATCCAAAGTTGAACGCGAGTAAGATGACAATTGAGACATTTTGAAAATAAAAACAAAACAAAAAAAGTCGAGAATAAAAAAACCGTTATAAAACACAGCCAATCACGTACCGCGCACAGCCTCCCCCGCCCCGCGCCGACACGCTCAAACACGTTCCGGCGTGCTGCTGGACTTTCTCAGTGTCGTTCCGTCTCTTAACCGAGCGCGCTCCTCGTTCGTTTCTCGTCTAATTTTCTCAGCTATTCTGTCGGGGTGCGTAAATAAATTCGAACAGAATAATCATAAATAAATGTGAATGCT
>JAPYZC010000590.1:0-41270 GCA_030522665.1 Ichneumoninae sp. A BG-2022a | reverse complement strand
GGGGCGCATGCGCGAAACGGAAGAAGAATCCGCGAGGCGAGAAACCCGCCGGGCGATAGAGCTGCCATCGTCTTGCCATACAAACGTCCCTGCGATATACATATGCCTTCGCTTCTGTACGCCACCTTTTTCTTCGCCACGAGTATTCAGCGACGAACGGACACGGAATAAGGTGGGAATTCACGGGTTCGGAGCCTCTCGCCTGTGCCGCCCGTGCACACTCGGTCGAATCGTCGTTCACGCATTTTAACGTTCACACGCGGAACTACGAATATCTTAACGCAGCGCCATTCGTCGCCGGGGAATCCTGGGAATCTTTTTATTCAGGGAAGGCGTGAGAATCTGACGAAACAAAGAAATAAAAAAAGAAAGAAAATATCCAGCTAAGGTGAATGTCTCGGTCATTGGTACGGTCTGATGTTTCCTTGATTGTACTATTAGAGTGCTCTGAGAAGCAGCTTCCTTCAACCCGATCGTATCCTGAAAAAAAAAAGAAACATCTCTTGGTAAACCGGAAAACAGTTTCAAAACCCCCTTATCGGAAGCATTGATATTCGATACAGTAATTAATATCGATACCCTGTTAATCGCTCATAAATAATCGATAACCGAACCGGTAAACGTGCACCTGTTTTCGATTAATCATCACCAATCACATTCATCCGGGTTACGAAGTACCCGCATATATAATTCATCCCGTTTCAATTAAAACGCGACGAGCCGGGTTGCAACCCGATCACGGGAGTGAAACTGCCTCCACCTGACATTCCGCGCGCATGATCGTCGAGCCGTTCCCGACGTTCCTTATAATACGAATCTAATCGAGCCGAAGACGCGCGGATCTACAGCGCAGCGACGTGCGCGGAAAGTCGGAGAGGTAAACTCCATACGCAGAGGTACCTCGCGTTGTTGCGGAGCCGACTCACAAGGTGCAGGGGAATCCCCGACGCGAAGTGCGAGCAGATGCGATCGGCGATTATGCACTTACGGCGTTACCGTATATAAACGGTGGTGTCCATGGGCAGAGATGGGGTAACGACGAGGCGGGAGGAGGACGGAGAGGAAGAATGAGGTACGGAGTCGGCGGACGTACGCGGGTACACACACGTGTCGTACATACGTATATGTGTAATGTATACCCACGCGAATAGGTAGGTACGCGGATGACACACATGGAGGCAAAAGGGATCCGCGGGCTGCGGTGAAGTCGTGTGCGCGTATGTAACGGCCCTCGTCCGCGAGTGGCAATGCATCTTCCCGGCGTGACGTCGGGGCCTCGGACTAATCGCGCGACAATCTTCGCCCGGACGGCGAGGAGACCGGGCTCTCCTCTTCCTCGGGGAGAGACGAGAGCCCGAGCGCGAGCCGACCCTCGACGTGCGGGACCAGCGCGGCTCTCGGGCGCGAAAAAAAGGGAGACGCAACCGGAGTGTGCGGTACGGAAAGTGAGAAACACTCGTACACCCGGGTTATGGGAGATTCGGAGAACGCGCCGGGGACGGGGAGAGCGAGAGAGGCTGCGCGACCGTGCGGGACGAGGGAAGATGCGCGAACTCTCCGACGAGGAGCGTGTACGCAACGGCGTCCGGTATCGCGGAGCCTCCGGACGGGACTCTCCGGGCGAACAAACGACAATCGTATAATTAGGTGTCTCGGCGCAGCACTACACAATATCCGCGAGGGGTGGGAAGGAGCGTGAGGAGAACGGAGAGAAACGACACATTGGTACAGGCCGCTTCAGTCCCGGCGACGGTATCGCCCGGGATCTCGTTCCTCCACGGCACTCGCGCACACCTCGCGTTTCCTCGCCGATCTCGCAACGGGCGTACGATACACCCGGCGAGGGCCCTGAAATCCCGACGGGATGGCTGCGGTCCAGCTATCGGCTATCTCGATACGCGTAATGCGCTCCTCATACGATTCGCGACCCGCGGAAACTAACGCGGCGTGTACGCACTGGAAAAAAAATATTCGGAGATCGTGCCAATGTGTCGATCGCACGAGATTGCGTCGATTCTGTACCTTGAGTTGGATACTTAAAGGGTGGATTTATCCGTTTTGCGGTTCGGCGGTGAATAGCCGCATGGGGTGAATTGAAACTGCGGAACCCAATCGGGGTTTGAGTAATATCATTTTTTAAATTCTTTCCTTCTCGGTCGACCTCATTCGTCCTCGTAATAACTGATCTAGGTTATCGGTGGGATTTTATAGATAGATGGAATTTATTTAGTACTGGGGTAAATCCCCTAAGTACCGTGGCGCTACTGAGGTTCACTGTAAAAAAAATTGTATTCAATTTAGTGTACCGGACTGGAAGTTTTTATGCAAAAACTGGTATATGAAATTTCCTAGACAATCGTGATGAAAAATTAACTTTCATTGCATCAAAAACATTGGAGATACTTTATTTTTAATAATTTACTTTACTCTTACTATGAAAGTAATTTTATTTTAAACATTTACTTTAATTTCAATTTACAAATACATTAACTGTTCATCAGAATGGTACATTAAATTTGCAATTTTCTTTTCATCGTACAGAGTAAGCAAAGACATCAGAGGATGGAAAGGCGATGGTTGAAATCATGTTTTAGGATAAAATCACTAAGTACGGCCCAGTTCATCAATCATTGATTGCGCTACCTGGCTGGGCCATATTCACAACTTTCACCCTGGAAACAAAATGACCGATCGAGTGTTGCAATATGGAGGCTCGACTGTACTATACTGTTATATAGATGGAGGGCCGGGGGCGAGCTATGTAGTGTCTCAAATCGTTTCTACGAATTTCGCGATGATTGCGCGGAGGCAATCAGCGATGGCGAGGCGCCGATTCGTTGCCGGGAGGCAGGCACACAGACCGTCAGGTATCCCGGGCGCAGTCAGTGTGCCTGGCGTGGGTGAGAGGTTTACACGGGAGAGTTACTTTTCTTATACGAAAGGGGACGTTATTCGGTGGTGGTGTGGCAAATGAGAAAGAGGGTGTGCGCGCGCGCTCGCGCGTGTGTGTGTGCGGAAACTGGAAACAGCGGCAGCGAGCAGCTGGACGTATGGCGCCCTCGAAACGGGACTGAATACAACAAACCCATACACATGCGCCGGACATATCGCACGTAAGCCGCCAGTCGAGTTCCGAGCGATTGGGATCTATCGAACGCGCGAGCACGGACCTATTCCGCGTTGTGTACGCCGAGGAGGCAGAGGCGAATACCTAGAACATACGCCTCGCGCGAACTCGTCGGTGCAAACGGCAAACCCGTAATTTATTCGTCTCACTCTCCTTCACCCCGAGCCGCCCATCCCCTCCCCTCGCCTCCCCACCTCTCCACCTTCGACTTCAATATAATCATTATAATTATTGTCTGCCCCCTCAAATGGACTTTGATAATTATCCGCGAGCGCCCGCGCCCTCGCGCCGTTTCCCCGTAGTGTACACATCGGGTCGATGTGTGTCGATGGACTTTACATGGGCGGCGAACGTTCGCTAGGGAATTATGCCGAATGCCTCTCGATTCGTATTCTTTTTCGATGTATTCGAGACGAGTTCCATAGAAAGAAAAGAAACAATTTTATTCTAAACGGTTCTGTTATAAATTTTTCCGGAAATGTGTTATGAAGATGCGTTTGATTATCCATTTTTTGCCATTTTTAATACTGGATACTGGTGGAGAATTCAATTATAAATTTTATCAACGATGGAGAACGAAATCGACGATGAATTATCGGAACAATTAATTATTCACAACTCTGCTCATGATAAAATATCAATTATAGGTACGAAAAGTGCGTGTGCATTTAAATTTGGCAAAGTTATTAGTAGCTTTGCACTGTCAAAATAAATTGTACATTTAATGTACGGGAACTTGAAATTTGCTTACATTACTTACATTAATGAACTTTTTTCGGATTCAAATACCAAATATTAAAATGACAAATTTTTTGCCGGAAATACAAAAGAAAAATCATTAAAAACAAAGGTTTTACTGTAAAATTGCAACACGCATGTGTTTGAAATGACAAAAACAGCTTATGTAAAAAAGTTTCCAATAGAGTCCATTAATTTTCAAAGAACTTTTTTTACAGTGTACTTATTTGAATAATCTCTTCAAGGGCTTTAAACTCGAATCAAATAGTGGTTTTCCGCCCACGACTAGAACTCGAACACCCACTGCGATTTAAAAAAAAATTCTGCGTCGGTTGCGTTGAACTCGCTCGTCAATCTATCTAGAATCCTACTCGAGCACTGCAAATTGATGAACGATATCGCTGCACGTATACAGCGTGCAAGCTCCGTTCCTTATAATAAACTCGATTAATTGCACGATGGGAATGATTCGATAATTTTTTTAATAACGAGAATTCATAATTATTGATCACAGCTTGGCGTGCTGCTCGGTGCAGAAATACGATACGCGGTTGCCCGCGCCGGTTTCCGGGTAAGATGGATCGATCGCGAGAATCGATCGAGAACAGGTATCGAAGCGGGGAGTCTAATATCCGTGCGTGTGACCAGCAGCCGGAGAGGTTTACATTAATACTTGTCCTTCACAAATTTTAATACCTGACGATTCCCCAGCGAACGCAGAGACACGCTCATCCTCCCGATAGGCCGCTTCGTAGCTCTTTCAGTGGAAGACACCGAGCTGGCGACTATGGCGACATTATAAATCGTCCCCGTGACTCTTTCGTCGGGCAACCAGTTCGTGCTCCGTGTTAATTCGTGCGTTTTCAATTAACGGTGAATGAATTAATGCTATTGCATCCTCGATCGTCCAACTATACTTTCTAAAGACTCGGCCGTTTCTCACTGCTCTGTGCGTTCCTATTATATATTTCCCACGACCTGGTGTAAAGTACACGCGTAGGCTTTTCTTGAATACAATTTATAGAAATTGAAACCCTTCTTTTTTTTTCTTTTTATTTATCCGACATTCGTGCGGAACTTTTATCGCGCGTTATTACTGTAACTGTCGGAGTTACAAGAGACGTGCCAGGGTGACAAATATTCGATTCACCGATAACCGTGTATTACGGCCGTTCGACCTTTCCAGCACGAGGAAAAACTCCCGGCATTTGCAGTGAGGTGGCGTATAAATTGTAATAAATGTTGCGTGCGCGAGACTCGTCGCAGTCGTTTCTATTTCACTTTTGGGAACATGCCGAAAAACAGGAGGGACTAATGATCGCGCGACACGACATCAACACACCTTTCCACGAGGTATATCCAGGAGCTCGCGGAGTGAAGGAAAGAAAAAACAGTCGAGGGAACGAGACGGTGAGCACGACGACGACGATACTCGCTCACCCGTCTGCAACATTCTCGCGGTGACAAAAGCTCATTTGAATAAACAGTTGAAGACTTTTTTGATCGTGCCGCGCATCCACGAGGTAGCAAAGTGGATGCTCAAGTTACCGACATAGTTATCGATTAAAAAAATTGATGCGGATCATTAATGCAAACTATCAATGTATATTATATTACATTAATGCAAATGATTAATTCAAATAATGATTGCAAATAAATAATGCAAATAATTAATGCAAATTGTTAATGCAAATTGTTAATGCCAATTATTGATGCAAATTGTTAAGGCAAAATGTTAATGCACATTATCAATGACAATTATCACTGCCAATTATTATTATTACCGAAATAATCACCGAAAATCATTCTGAAGTCGAATAATTTCAATTTCTTTATTGCCCACCCGTTCTCACCTCGAGAAATCGGATACATTTTTGTGGGTCAACGGCATCCGACATCGGGGCTTCTTTCGGGCGTGAAACAATCACGGAAGTCGCACGACGAATAGACGAGTCGAAATACCATTTCGATAATGCAGCGGGTCGCAAACTTTTTTTTTATGTGCCAACGAGAGGCCTCGTACGATATTCCCGAAAACGCGCGATCTCATTCGCCCGGTTCTCCATTGCCTCACCGGCAATGATATTCCGTTATAAGGTTTGATGCTCTACACCGGCATATCCTCCATATCTCTTCGCAATAATATTCCGTTATATTCCCCAAAAACGTCGAGGTCGCGCGGGTTCTCCCTCTCTCCCTCCGGGCACACGAGTCGAAGGAGCCCGAGACCTATGGCGAACATGTACATAGTCGGTTAGGTATTAAATGTACTATGTATGACTTCGTGCCGTGGCCACCTGCACGGGACCACGCGGACCGGGAGCGTCACGACGCCGCCGTCGCGACGAGTTACGGCCACAAATCACGCGATACGTAATTGCTACTACCGACTCCGAGCGCGATTTTACGTGCCGACTGGAACTCTCCTGCGCTCTCTCGGTTTCCATTCTCCACAACGCCAACGATTCAGCGAGGCGATCATCCCCCACGTAGGTTAACATCGAAATCCGCGAGCATCGATTGTTCCGACTTGTCGCAAAGTTGACCAGGTGGGACTTTGCAGTAACTGGACAAAGGGAACATCACTGACCGCCCTACGCCAAAACGCCGCATCGGTCCTTCTCCGGCCGACAGAGGTAGCGAAACCGGCGGTCTTTCGAGCACTAATAAGCACTGGGTGATCCTACTCCGCCATTGATTGGTAAAGAAAAATAAAAAAATGTTCTCCGTCACGTAGAAATAAAAAAAAATCATTCTGACGTCACTTCCGGTTTGAAAGTCTCAGTTTTCGACCGAAAGTGACGTCATACTGGAAAATGACACTTCCGGTTTAAAGATGAGATTTTCAAACCGGTAACTTTACAGAGAGAGTTGGTTAGCTTTGTCCTTTTTCTCTGCTTCATGTGCTCATCTGACTTGGTTTCGTCGACGAATTGGTACTCTTCGGGTCGCGCAACCTCGAGAGTCGATAAAGTCGTCGGGTGCAAAGTGCGAGGTTGTTTCCCGTCGAGAGGGAAAATTCAGAGACCTGTTAACCCGCCAGCGCGATAGAAATCCGAAAGCGCGTTAGCCCAATGTTTCCCGTCAGGACCGTTCCCCGTTTCGGACTAAAAGCATTCTCCGCTAGCGAGGCAATTACGTATATAGGCCGCGGTCCTTTTCGCCCCTGCTGCATGAGAACCCGCGGAGTGGATCTGGAATCCCCGAATCGAGGAACCACCGTCTTGGCTCGTGCGAAAGCGGAAACGGGCTTGGAATCTACCAAAGAACGATAATGGCCGGATCGAGTTCCTGGTGGGGTGAGGTCCAAGCCTCCTCATGCTGCCCCTCCACGTTGTTCCTTCCTGGACATCAACAGCAAAAACACACATACAAACAAACCTAAGGCTAGCGACTCACATGGAGAAAAATGGTTTAGCTGCACTAACAAAATGAGTTTTGCTGACAATGACCTCGTTCGCGTGGCAAAACGATTAGTAAAAGCAACAAAATAATTACTAAGTAGACGCAATTGGTTTTGCTATCACGAGAAAACTTTCTTGCTACTGCGATGACTTAGTTTGCTATGAGAATAAATGACGCCTGCTGTAATTTGGCAGCTGAGTAATGGCTCGTAATGGGATAGTTATAGATACGTACATTCATTAATCTCAACATTAACTCACCGCGTTTGTATTTTATCATTTTATTATATTGAAAATAATGTCTCTATTTGCGATTGCGAATTCTTGAAATTTGCTGTATATGAATGTATTAACCTCCGAAAGGTTACTTTCGCATTTTATACATCCATATGAAGCAAATTTCAAGAGTTTGCAATTCCACTCCGTTTTTTATTTTTACTCGAATACAAAGGAACTGTTTCCTTGAGTCTCTTGGGTTTCATTTTGCGCGTCGAGCATCTCGAGTTCGTCGCAGTTGTTCGCACATATACGCGCCTCGCTCAGTCATATAATTTTTTTTTTGTTTCAGTAAAAAAGGCCGTTTTGTTGCGGTAGCAAATCGCTCAAGCGAAACATTTGGCTACGCTTACAAGCTGGTTTTCTTACCCCAATACTAACAAACTAAATGAGTTACGTTAACAAAAATCCTGTTGCACCAACAAACCTTTTTCCTCCGTCTCACAGTGTTAAAAGATTGCTCGGATACAAAAACGCCAGATCTAATTACGTAATCCAGAAGTTCCCGTACACTTTCCAGCTTACCTTCGCTTCGGCCCCGCGTGGTCCAGCGCCGCGGTACTCCGCGAGAGAGATAATACGTGTTCACGAGCGTGAAGTCCCGTGTCCCGAGGCTCTCCATTCCAGACACCCACACACGCGTGCGAGTGGCTCGGGGAGCCACACACGCTCCCCTAAACCTCTCCGAAAGACACGCTGGGGTCTCGGTGTGTTAGTCACGTGTGACTCGTCGCTGTGGGGTCGATCTTCGCGTGTGTTCACCCCGTAGATACGCGTACAACCCTGGAAGTTGCCCTCTATCACTTTCTCGCTTGCTCGCGAGCTTTCCCTCCCTCGATTCCGATCCTCCTGTCCCACTCGTCCCTTCCCCGCTTCCTTTCTATCTCTCGTTCCTATCCTCCTCTATCATTTTCTCCCTCGTCTCTCGCTCTCTCTCCCCCTCGCTCGATCCTCCTACGTGGGGTATACTGTATCAGCAAACCGAGACCCACCGCTTCGTGCCGCCGCTGATGTGAGCGTTCTGCGCTGCGTGCATGTCCGTGTGTTTCCCGCGCGCGATCGCTGCCGCCGCCGCTGTTGCCTGCCTGCTTCACTCCACCGGGCTATCGTATCAACATCGCACTTCATAACCCCGCAGCAGTGTTTCCGCGCGTCTCGATCCGTTACCTCGCAGTGGCCGCGACGGACCCCCTGAATGTACGCGATACGCGAATCCGGAAATTCCCAAAATTGCCTCTTGACCCGATTTCCGCGGTACTGCGTCGTCGCCGTCGACGAATTTCTTAATCGGCAGAATAATGAACCTGAGAAAGAAGGTGTCGAAAGTCTCGAACCGACGTTCATGGTGAAAACAGCCGATTTTTGCAGTAAAAGATCAATTTTGGAAATTCGGGCTCTTTCTATCCGGATAAACGTACAGATCAGTGTAAGGAATCTGAAACATAAATAGATTTTTTTTAAAAGTGTCTACAATATGAATCAACGAAATAAACAATTGCATCAGTGACGCCGTGTCCGATTTTTTACTTCGATGAAAAGAGGATCGTCCTTTTGATTCTTCAGCCTCAACGAAGCGCCCGTCTCTCGTGGGATATCTTTCACGTGTTTATATATATATACATGTACGTGCATATCGCTAGATGCGATCGGATCGTGATTCGTGTATTTCGTAATCTCGGCGAAGAATTGCCGACGATCTCGCGGTGTGCTGTTGCAGCGGTGCACGGCGGGATCGACCTTCCGCGGAGCCGGAGGGATCCGCGGACAGATAGATCGATAGATCGGTTGGATCTCGAGGCTGCGAATCGGAGCGAGCGCGCGCACGTGAAAGGTGCCGCGCGCAGCTCGCCGGGACGCGAAGGATTTTCTGGATCGCGGGTGCTAGCGTTATCCTCGTTCCATCGGGCAGCCATCGGCAAAGGCTTCGCCGAGCCGGCTCTCGTATCGCTTCGCGCCGATATCGGTAAGGTTTTTACTATTTAAGCTCCGAGAAAAAATAGCGATTCATCGACGCAATCGACTCGCAGGTAGCAATTATTTCTATTCTTGTTCCGAGCATGAATGCTGAATCCACTCGATCGGCGAATGCTCGGGCACGCTCCTTCGCGACAACAAATCCATCTCTCTTTGCGAGTATCCGAGCTCGGCACGTAACACTGGCTTCGATCGCAGCACGCGCGCGCTCCCGATAGATCGTCGTCAGCCGGTTTCCCTCGACTATGAACGGTTCTTCGTATGCACCGACGATTTACTTACCGAGAATCTAGCTCTCACTCGAGGAGAAAACGATCATTGTGGCTCAGTTTCCACGATATTTCGAACGAGATCGGGAATACCGATCTCCCGAAATATACGGCCACCTGTCGAGTGAGGCAATGCTGCGCCGAGAGACCTGCCTGCTCTCCCGCACTGGAGAGCTTCTGGTTACCGGTATTCATGACTTTCATGAGCCTGCCGGAGGCGTTGCAGCCCGATAGACGAATCTCTTGCCGATAAACAAAAGGGCAGCTTGTGCGAAACTCCAATTTTCTTAATTTTATTCTCCTTTTGCTCGCCCCGAGGCTGACGGTAAATCAAACCGCCCGTATTCTTATCCCGTTCGCCTCTGTTAGATTTTTTTGCTAGTGGAGATTTTTTTCTTGCGATTTTTTTTTTTTTACTACCGTGCGTGTGTTCGTGTGAGTTTCGGTGAGTGTGTGGATGACAGAGGTCTCCGGCGCGGGAACGGGCGTTCGCGACGCGGGCCGAGAACCGGCCACGGTCGAGGAGGCGAAGTTAGGTGTAGTAATTTGCCTCTGGGCCCGTGGGTGGCTGATACGCTCGTCGGAGCAGCCGCGAGACCGATGCTTCGCCGCGCTTCTTATTCCGGCGTGCCGGATTGGCCGGACGTCTGACAGTTGACGGATGATGAGGCGGCCGCTTCGGGTTGCCCTTTTACGCCCTCGGCAACGCGAACTCTCGCGGTCCCGGGGTCCACCATTATACCAGAGCTTCCAGCGCCTTTCTGTAACACGATAGAAAATCATTTAAGTCGTTTCACATCAAAAAAATTATAAAATGTTTATAATCTGTAACAAAAGAATTTATCTATTTATTTATTTATTTTATTAACGGGTAAACTCTTTTACTGGTCAATATATACATATCGACCAAACAATTGTGCTGGTGGACATGGAAGCGGCGTATACTCATCTTATAATAATATTACATGCCATAAGAGGATGCTTAATAAATAAGGCGAATAATGCGCACACATGCGGCTTGCTCACATGACTTAGAACAAATCGAAAAGAAAAGATAATAAAAATGGAGAACTAAAATTAAACGAATCGGACTTAGACAGTAGAATATAAGATATTTAACTTTTTCCTAAAAATACAGAACCAAGTGTCGAAAAAATGACAGTGTCCCCGTATGCCCATTTCCGAGTCTACACTGAAAAAAAAATTGCTTGCGGGCTGCCGAAGAAAAAAATGTTTGTTTAAATTCTACTTTCAATTCTCACAATTCCATATGATATTGAAACAACGACAGCAAGACTGTCAAGGTGACATGTTATCGTTTCAATTCGGTATGAAATTGTACGAATTGAGAGTATATTTGAAACAACGTTTTTACTTCATTAGCAGCCCGCAAGCAAATTTTACTTGATTCAATGATATTTTTTTTTCTGTGTAGTAAGACGTGGATGCAAGCTGCAGTAACGTTAATTTTAAACAACAATATCATAGATAAAAAATTGCGAAGGTGAATTTTCAAACCAGATATAAATAAAAAAGCCTGACACGTAAATGATATTTTTTTAAGTTTCCTGAAATGTTCGATTCCGTTGTAGCCCGAGTATGTCGCCGACACGTATATGTATCTCCGCATTGGACTATCGTCGTCGGGAGATAAAAATCTTGCCTCATCCGCGTCCCGTGCGGATGTGGAGAGGCCTTTGATAAAACAGTTAAGTCCCTGTTGTATGTAAACCCGCTCTAATTGCCACCGGACTATCCGACCCACATCGCGCCGACCCGTCTCTTTTCAATTATTTCGCGTTTCCACGTGAGTTTTGTCGTAATTAGCGCTGTCATCGAGCGACCATTATGTGCTGGAAGATCCAACCACGATTATTCAAACGTGCAGTCCCACAGTTATTTCCTTCCTCCTTCCGCCTCGCTCCCAGCTCCAAAAGCCTCCCGTACACATTAATTCGAATTTCAATTAATATTCCACACCCTCGCAATTTAATAGCTCTCCTCTCCCCCGCTGGCTAGGCAAAAGAAAAATGAAAACAAAAGTAGCGAGGAGAGGTAGCGAGACGTGCCTTCACGTGCCGCGAAACCGGGTAATAATAGACCTTGGCACCTTGCTGGCCGGTTCCGCGAGCTCTCTCTCCCGAGGACCACCCAAATGCGCAGCGTCCCCGCTGCGCTCGAGCTCTCTTCCCGAGAGGAGTCGCGCTGCGCCGCGCTCACCTTCCTCATCTATATTCCTCGCAATTTATATCGCCCGTATCGCCGAGTGTCCAGGCTGATTGGTATTACGAGAGCGAAGAGGTAGGCCGATCGCGGCGATTGATAAGCAGAGCCACGCGCGTCGCGGACGCGGAAAAGGCGAGCGTCGATCGCCCCCAGGTGAACGCTTCGGCGCGTTCCCAACCCGGCGGTCCCCGAAGTCTCTCTCACGACGGAATGCATTGAACTGCGACTGTTACTCGCTAGTCGATCTACGGGTCCGATAAATTATCGGTACCATTATTCAACGATCGGGCATTAATCCGTTTTATGATTTATCATCGTAACCGACGTTGATCAATGTCTTTGCGCTCAATCGACTCCGCGTAGGACGCCGGCTACTCGCGGCTCTTGTTTCAATTATCCGTACAGTGTGCAATGAACTTCTCGGATGCAGGCTGCTCCGTTCTTCCTTCAGTTTTTTTTTGTTGTCTTCTCCTTATCCTCCCTCCGTTCGGGACTACCGCACGTGCCAGAAGGCCACCCCCGAGGCCTCCCGAGATGCTAATTGGTATCTACGGTAAGCGCGTCTCGGTCCCGTACACCACATACGCGAGAATGATTTGTATCGGCCACCGCGCCCGAGAGCACGAGGAATGTAATTGACGAAGAGCGCGAGGGAGCCGAGGTACCGCGCGATCCTGGCGCTCGCCGTAACGGCACACTCGTGTGGCTCCCGGCAACGGTGAACTCGTTGCAGCCTCCCAACTGCTGTTACGCCGCAAAGTACCGTTTCGAACGGCGAGTCTCCGAGCGAATTTTTCCATTTTTTTTCCACCCGATGGCGATGATATCGATTGCAGGTGGAAAGGAGCGAGCACCGAAGCTCCGGTAGGGAAAGCGGGGGGTTGAAAATGCCGGCACAGTGGGAAGTTTCACGGATTTCCCGTCGCCGGCGACGCGCGCGCTTTTCAGCCCTCTGGAGAAATTTAACGGAAACGCGTCGCCGAGACGGGTGGTTGCTCGCGAGACACGAGAGATGGCGCTTCTCTCGTTTCGACATCCGGCGCGCCGTTGATAGCTCCGCTTTGCTCCGGCCGGTTATATTGGCGGTCGTAAAGGCCACAACCCTCCGACACGGGTGCGCGGCGTCGCCTGTGCCGCTTCTGCTCCGACAACCTTCCGTACCTCGTGGCGGGAATGCCGGGATTTCTCTCCTCGGGACGCTGCTGCTCGCTGGATGCTGGCTCGGTCGTCTCTCTCGCTGGCACTGACCTAGGTACGCGTGTCCCTCCCGCCGTCGGCCGAACGAGCTCTCCTCCTCGCTCGCGGTCTGCCCTCGACGCTTCCACAAAACGATTTATGGGCCTTCCTCCTATCGCGAACCGGCATCTCCGCACGATTATTTGCCGTTAAACTCAAACCCCCCGCGCTCTATCTCGCGATAGAAAAAGAATATGGAAAACGACTTTGAGGCTTCAGTGAACAGGATTAAATTTTACAAAAAAGTTACGAAGAAAATAAAAACTGCAAAATATCAAAGCATTAGAACCGGCACTCGGATGCATAATAGAGTAAATACAGGCTGTAGATCGGGAAGGATTTGCGATTTATAGTTCCACTTACGGCGAGACTTGCCGATCGTCCGGCGCGTCTGCACGGACGGAATCCATCCGGGATATCTCCGAGCGATAACTCATCTTCGACTTCGTCCTCGCCTTTTCACCCGACGCACGAGGCCAAGAGTCAGGCGCCCTTTGCCGGGTCAACCTCGCGCCCGCGCGATTTCCCGCGGGTCGAGGAGTTCATCTCGCGCGCGCGTGCACACACACAGGGGGTTGGCATCGACGGACCTCCGACGGTGGATGAGTGCAATCGGCACCGAACGCTCCTCGAACAGGCTGTTCGACCAGCGCGAGCCGCGACGATCAACGACTCCGCTCGCTGATTAATCGCGCAATTGGCTCACCTGTAATTATCCTCGTCGGGAGACGCGCGAGTTGAGGCAAAGATGTTTTTCAAGGACGTGGGAAATTTGCTTGACGGCGAACGAGGCACGTCTCTCCGTGGCAAGGGAGTCGGAGTTTCGTCCGATGGCTGACGCTCGCGCTCGCGGAGATACCGTTCGACCGTACCGATTGTACACCGGTCCAAGATTCACGATTACTATAATTAACCGCACCCACGATGTTGTCATCGTTCTCGCCGCTTATTAATGACGCGGCTATCGGAGAGGCGCAACAGCACGGGATCCTTCCGTCCACGTCTCTCTATCCCCCGTGCTCGCCCCTTCGACCGGGTAACGATAATTTATCGTCGGTCGCACACGTTCGCGCACTCTTCGCCTGTGCTCGTGCAACGCGGCCGATACAGCCGCACGGCGACGCGATAGGCCGCGTCGTCCACGGGGCTCCCAGTTGTTTCCCTCATTGAGAATCAGAAGAGCGAATTCTCCGAGCGATTTGAATAGCAAACGACATGTAAATTTATTTACCCCCGTTCGTACGCGCCCTCGCCTCTCCGAGGTTTTCACTGACTTTGTACGCGTTTGTCGGTTCCCTCTTTATTCCATCTCGCAGTCTCAGTTTTGTCGCCATTCACGCTGATCACACCGAAACTACCGTGTGTGTACGGCGTCTTGCTGCTTTTTTTTTGCCCAAAAGTTCTCGGACGATAAATCGGAGAGCCGCGACGCCGGCTACCTTGGGTCCGTCACTAATTGTTCTGCCGGATCATCGACGGGAATTTTCATCGTGATAATAAATCTTCGTTTAGCTCGGGAGGGTGGGGTGGGTTTATAGAGAGAGCCCCGAGGTGAGGCGAGAGAAGGAAAGACATTCAATACAATCGCTCACCCACGTAGACAGGAGGACTTAAGGCTTTCTTTCGACGCTCGTGCAGCCCGGCAAAGTCGTCGTCCCCGTGTACCGTACGCGGGCTTCTGGGCGAGCCGACGGCAAGCGTCTTATAGCAGCTTCCGCGACGACGGCGAGGACGACGGCGAAGAAGAAGAAGACAGCCCGAGACTACCGCCTCGCCGAAGGGGATTTTAATTAAGCCCGCCCTTCCAATGTTTTGCCTGATTGGATGAGCTAATCCCGGCACCGGTCGAAAATTTAGGGCTCCTCGCCTTCTCTTCTTTTCTGGATATATACTATATAAAGTAAGCGGAGGCGGAGGACGCCACGTCAACCCCCGTGGCTCCGATACGCCCGTTTAATTCGCCGAGAAACTATGCTCGGCCACGCGAGAGTCTTCTCCATCGGCTCTCCCGCGTTGCGATTCACCCTCGACGAAACGTTAATGTCGCGAGAGAATCCCAAAGTTTGCCAACGGGCGAAAAAAAAGTTTTCTTTCTCCCTTCGTGTGTCTTTTTCTTGATCGAGTGAAAAAATAATTCAATCTACGAACGACGAGAAAAAAAATTCATTGAGACTCCACGAGGCTGCAATATTTACTACGTTTTTTTTCCATTATGAAATGATATACGAACCTCGGTTAGAGATGACGAAGGTGTTCCTCGGACTGTGTGTTATTTCCGACGACGTGTCGGTGAGTAAGAAATCACTTTTGGAGAACTTTTGAGCTAGCCGACATAGCACTCTGGCCGTGTCTATCATCAAGGCGGCGGCAAAGAGAACGCTCGGTTGGAGTGGGGAGGCTTTTAGGGAATGGAGGGAGGGGGTGGAAACGGGACGAACACATCGGTGGATGATGTCTAAATCGCCCTTTTCCGTTTCGTGCCGACTGCCCCCGCCCTTTAACCGAGGCCGTACAGGCGGCTTACGGCTGGAAACGGTCCCTTGTACTACCCCTGCCATGTAGGCCCTCTGGAAAGGGGAGGTTCTCTGGGGTACAGTCGACCGTATAATTTTTTTTCGGCTGAACCAGGGGTGTCCAACGGAGTTGCACCAAATTGAATTGAGCTCGAAAAACTTCGTTCCCGGCTACAATTTAATGAAATTGTCCGATAAAAAATATTCGACGTTAAGGTAAACGGCCCAGTTTGTGATACTTTTAGAACAGCAGTGTGAGTTTTCTATTAATTAACGCGTAACATTGTTAAACCGAAAATGAACTGTCTCAACACGTGCATTAAAACCTTCTGAATGAAATGCACCTATTATACAATTCAAATAATCAAGAATTTTTGTAATAATATTGATTTAATAATGTTTGAAGTGCAAGTCGTACCATTTGCGAATAAATTTAATTACTAAACATTTAATCTACGAACTATGTGTGTCGCCAAAATAAACAACGTTTAAAGCTTTTCAATTTGTCAGTAATGTACTTAATTTTTTATGAAAACTGAATTGACAGCAGAGAAAAATGTGCCGTCCGCGTCACAAACTGGGCCGTTTACCTTACTTACGCTTTTTATATTACGGTATTACGATAATCTTGTTATTTTCATTATTTAATTACATTTTAATTTTGGGAATGCAACGATGGTGTCCGATGATCGAATAACGTTGATCAACTCGATCTGTGGCAATAAGAATTTATTGCAAGAGGAATCGATGAAAATGTGATACACAAAAAATCTTTTATAGTGCAAAGACGTTCGATTAGGAGAACCAGACTGTTAATAAGTGACTGGTTGGTAACGCCATGTTCTTCACAGCTTACAGCTAATAGAGACGTTATATTCCCATAACGTTCATACGTTTTTTTCCCAACTTTTATTTTCATCCTTCGGTGTATACAATAATGCTCTTCGTCGGAGTTGCTTAGGTAGCGGGGGTGAAGATTTAGGGCTCCCGATTTCACGTAAGCGCGGCAAGAGCCTCGGATGCGGCGAAGTGAGTCCCGAGGCAAAGAACGATGCGGGAGAAAGAAAGTCAGCTTTACATTTTTATGGTAGTGAAAGTCTCGTGGCTTCGGAGTCCCGAGGGTCGCGACCATGAGGCCACGTACCCCTGCGACCTCACGTTTCCCTATTTTCTTTTGAAACTCGGAAAAACACACCGTCCCCTCTCCCCCCACTCCCCCACTCCACAAAGGAAATACTTCCCGTGGAGTTTCACTTTTTTTCCACGGTACGCGATGGAAAAAAAACCTCCGTTTTCCACAGCAACGGCGCACATGGCACCAAAAAAGAAGGTCCAACCGCCTCGCCATGCCTAATTCTCGATTTTTTTTATCTGCGGTAAAGGAAAAAAAAAATCAACACAATTATACTTTTTATTCGCGATTACAGATGATATCATGTAATTATTATGCGGTGCGTTTATCCCTGAAAACGGGAACTTGGTTTCCTGGAAGCCGATCGTTGCCGCTGTCGGGCGGGAGAGAGCGAGATCCGCTGGTTTCAGCTGGCTGACTTGTTCGGTTCACGAATGAGTTATCGCCCATCGACCAGGCTGCTCTTTCATTTTCAGCAACGTTGCGCGCTGGTGGCTCAGCCTCGGAACGCTATACACTCACTCGATATCGGCCGTACACGCCGTGCCGTCAGCGACGCTTTCTCATCCCCCTTTTGTCGATCGGAACGGAGTGCACGACGTGTGCCGATACCGGGCGCGGGCGCGAGACCGTTCGTTCGGTTCTCTCTTTGCCCGAGGGACTCCGGCAGCTGCGCCGATCCCGCGGCGCTTCACGACTCCCACATTTCTACGGTGAATCTCGCTCTCTCTCACCCTACTTCGGCCTCATCGCGCGACGACAAAATGTACGAGGAATCGCGCGAGGCCATGTTGCTCAATTCAATCTACGAAGGAAAAAAAAATTAATCGACCGTAGAAACGTACAAAATTGATTGACGAACTTTTGTCAGGAACGGCTGCAAAAAATGTTTTTATTTCACTCGGTGGAGAAATTGCGGGTTTGCGCACGCGAGGCGCGCGTAAAAACCTCATTTTGATACCTTGTGAAATAAAATTTTGTCTAAAAAGCACAATAAAGCGGTCCTTGCCATTTTTTTCTCTTAAATCGAAAGTTCCCAAAAAAAGTTAACAGTTTTCATCTAAAGTTAAACTAGACATCGGTAATTGCCGGCAAAACAATTTTTAAATATGATATTCCGCCATTTTATTTGTCGATGAATTTTTTTTTTTTTTTTTTTTTTTTTTTGTGAAAAATACTATCTTTCTGCTGACAGATAAAGCGGTCTGCTAATATTTGGGTCATCCTGACCCGGACGTAAAATTTTCTGAACTGGAATGTCCAATAATACGTAGTCGACAAAAAGCCTGGCTCCAGTACAATTTTCCCTTCTTACATAACTTTCTCCCGACTTCCCGTCCAAGCCGAGGGTTCACTCCATTTTGGCAAGTTCAGCCCCCGCGGTCTTATATACCTAGGTTCAATCTTTGTCCCTCGATATCCGACTTTCCCTCTTCTCCCGGCCACGAAAAACGAGGCACGCAGCCGAACATGGTACTTTCTTGCCGTCCTTGCCGTCGGACACCATTAGCAAATTGCGTTCTCCATAGCTCACCGAGCACTTCGCGATCCCATTTCGTGAGACCCGGAAACTTTGCGTTTTGCGTCAGCACCCCTCGTCGACTTCCGCGTCTATCCCTCTTCACAGTGGCTCACTATTAGCTGTCGAGCATGGAGTGCAGCCCTCTTGAGTTATGTCGCGTAATGGAAAACAAAACTTTCGAAGGAAATTACACCTGAGCCCTACAAAGCTTAAGCAATTCTCGGCGAACTTTGCCAAGAAAATAAATAACGCAATCGTCCAGACTGTAGCGGAGTCATTATAACATTTACTGTTCTATCCACATGATACCCAAAATCGTTTGAATATCTCATTTTTCGACCGAAAGTGACGCCACCAAAAATACGCCACTTCCGGTAGAAAAATGCAATTTTCAAACCGAAAGTGACTTACTTCCGGTATGACGTGGCTTCCGGTCAAAAAATTAGATTTTCCAACCGGAAGTTATGTATTTCCAATATGACGTCACTTCCGGTTGGAACCGGAAATTCTCAAACCGGAAGTGGAAATTTGTTATTTTTCTGTGGAATGTATCTGGAATGCAGTCAGTGTCAGTAACGTGTGAATTACGGAAAACATACTCAATAAAAAAATTGTTTGACGGCTACCGTTTATTGAGATGAAGTAAAATATTTATTTGATTTAAATTAATATTTATTTAAATTAAGTAAATAGTTACTTAAATGAAATAAATATTTTTTTAAATCAAATAAATATTTTACTTAATCTTAATAAATAGTGGCCGTTAAATAAATTATTTTCTGAGTGCAGGAAAGTGGGTAAAAGAACGTGCACCATACGTCTCAAATGTGTTGCGAGTGGATCCGATTCATGGTCTTCGAATAATATTGGCATACCATGAATCTGCGGGATAGAGCATAGGCGCCAAAACTATGTCCGGTACAGGCGAATCCATCACATTTTTCGTCGAGCCGATGTGGTGGGTCCGGCTCAATATCCGGATCGGGCGGATACCGGCTTGAGTGCTGGGCGAGTACAAGATCCTCGACAACTGGTGCGGTCTCGTAGCCGTGGCGATGGTTAAATCTCACCCGGCCGAGAGTGGGGAAATTGCGTGCGATGAATCGATTGTTTCCGTTTTCGAAGCTGTGACAAGGGATCGATAGAGAATGGAGAACGCGGAAAGATACAACGCGATCGAGAGAGCGAACGAACGGAGCGGCGAAGAGGCTAAATTGGAATTCCGCGACTCGACGAGTGTCCCGGTCGACGGCTGGGTCAGGGTGGCAGCGCGCGTGGGTGGCGATAGTGTTGTTGGTAGCGGAGAGAGGAACAGAGAAGGAGAGACGAAAAGAGGGAGCGAGCGGCATCGTGCTGGGAAAAGCAAAAGGAAGGGAGAACGGATGGAAGTGGCGGTGGAAGCGCCGCACGAAGTGCTGTAGGACTCCAGGAATATTTACTGCCATCTTCTCTCCCACTTACCCACAGATTCACTGTCGGAGTTGTAAACACCTCTTAACTATATAGAGATTGTATCTTGGCCGTTCTGGTGGGTCCCTTTGCCGAGCTTTCTTCATCCCCTAAACGCTTTTGGGGCCGAGCAATAAGTGAAACGTGATTAATCGCCGACTCTCAACCGCTGCCCAAAAACGCATATTAAATTATCATCCGTGCAGGGAAACAGCGGTTCATGCGGTCTCCCCGATTAGCGCCTGAATCAACGATGTGTGGATCGCGCCGTATTTACCACTTTTACCCTGCGCACATGTGTGCACAAAATCGCTCGAAAAAAATGTCTCGGCATCGAGCGTACATCATCGTCGTCGACAGTTCTTATCTTGGCCCCGTTCGAAATTTATCGATTGAAACACCTGATCAATCAAACCGCGCAGCCGCTACAGCACCGAGTCGCGCTCCAACGATCCACATACACTCGTCTTACTTTCCATTTCGCTCGACCTTGTGTCTCATTCGAAATTCTTCCACGTGGACGGGGCAAACAGCGAGCGTGGTGAACCATGCCGTCGGTTTATTCCGATGCATACCAAGTCGCTGAAAACCCGATCCGTACAAATTTGTATAACCCAACTCGATTTGTCCTCGATTAGACACTCTTTTTCCATTATTTCACCATTGTCAAAAAAATCAGTACGACAATTCATGTTCCAACGCTTCTTTCATTTATGATCCGCCCGAAGCATATTCGATACGAAATGCTCGATCCGACGGTTCTCTGGCAAACACGAAATCGCTGACCAACCTGCTGACCCCGCGATGCCAACTCGGACATATTTTCATCATCCCCCTTATTTTTTATATTCTATTTTTCCGTCAGCGCAAAAAAGAATAACACCGCCTAATCCGAGCGGCTCAAGATTTCTCACGAATAAAGATGATTCGCCTCACAAGCCTTCCCAAAAAAAGCGTCTCACATTCTCGATCGCGGAAATAAGGGAAAAACCCCCGAAGTTTATGCCCCGGCGTTCGCATGGAATCGGCGTAGACGTGGCGCGCGGTCGATTACGTACATCTTCGTGTCGGCGAAGAGCCGGCGGTTTCTCGCGGGAGATGTAGAACGGAGTGGGCGAGGAGACAAATAGAAGGAGACGGTGAAACCCACTAAATCAATACTCTGCCATCGCTCCAACTCCGGGGGCTCATCCCCTCGCGCGCGCAACCCCCTTGGCCACCCTCGTCGCTCGGCGGCAACGGCACTAGCAGCACCACCGCCAGTAGCAGCAGCGGCAACGTGAACCGACGAGAAGCGAGCGTCGACCAGTTTGCCCCCTGGCTCCGTTAGCCCCGCGTGCCACTCTCGTCCCTCTCGCCTCCCTGGGAGACCCTCCTTTCGCCCCCTGCAGCCTCGCCAACCCCCGCGCAGCTCCGTGGAACGCCAACGGCATAGCCACCCTTACCGGCCCTCTCTGTCTCACCCGCGCTCCATCCCCGTCACGCTCCCGGAGCGAAACTTCGCCCGGTCGCTTCGCCTACTACGCCAACCTCCGACGTTGGACTCCTCCGCGTTCCCTCACTCGCCCGCGAGAGAGACCTATTCCCCGCAGAGAGTTTCCCACTGCAGCCGGATTCCTCACTATAGACGTTGCCTCTCGGCCGCCGTGGTGCTAGTTACACCGCACCCTCTACGGGCAACACACAGCCGGACGTCCATAGAAACCGTCGAGCCTCCCTGTCCTCCTCTCTCGGTGGACGTCCGGTCTTTCGATGCACACGCGAGCCGAACCTCTGGCCTCGCGGCTAGCACCGAAAGCGTCGGCGACCTCGGGGATAGAGGAAATCCGATTAAACTTGGCTGAAACGTGGAACGGCATGGGAATCCGAGGAGAAAAGTTATCCGTCATGATCCGAGAGATGCTCCGGCTGCGAAACTGAAAAATAAAAAATAAAAATCGCATTCAGGCACGGAGTTCGCAGGGGGAATTGCAGTTGATACGCGTCGACGAGTGGCCGATCGGTTCGAATTGAAAATAATGAAATCCGAATGGGGAATGCGTTGGCGCGCAAACGACACGGCTGAGCGAGCCTCGAACGATCGACTCCCCAGTGGTTCTCAATTATAAATATGTGATGGAGACCCGATGGAAATGGAATCGAAATAACCGCATCGTTTGCCACCTTTGCATTCGGACGTCGAAAAGCATAGATTAACGCGATACCAACGAGGCATTAACGACGAGCCCGTCACAGCTGTTATAGAGCCCGATCGCTGTTGAGGTCACGCTCTTCGTCATCAATGAACTGGGTCAGATCTCTGACTCTGTCATACCGAGGCCCGGAGTCTCCGGTCTCTGGCATGGAATTCTCTCGGAGCCGGTCATCACGATAAACCACCGAGCATTCTATACCTACGGCGTTATGTATGCCGAGCTCTCATGACGCTATGTGCCCACATTGCCATTGCTATAAGCACGGCTATGGCACATGCTGCGGAGGTGGGAGGCGGGGGCACTCCTTATAGCAATGTGCTGTGTAGTAGTGTACTCCCGTAGCGGAGCAGACATCGGGCTCGTATCTACGATCGTGAGATACGGCGGGTGTCAGCCATCAGAGAGGAAGGAATTATGGGTCGTCGGGTTGAAGAGGAGTTGGACAAGAAGGACGGCGGGCGGAGGAGGAGGGCGGAGAGGAGAGACGAGGCAGCGGTAGCTCCCAGCAACTCCGGAGACAGAGGCCCACGACAGTGGTGGCGACGAAGAAGAGGACGAGAGGGGGCATATACATATATTCCGGAGCTGAAGATGCCTCTGCGGCATCAGCAACGAGCCTGGAACCACGGTGCCGAGAGAGTCACGGAGTCGTGGTGTCTCGGCGATCGGGGAGACCTCGCCGCCGGCTGGACAAACGGTGACTACTGGCTGTGCCCGATGTTCAGCCACCGAGTTGCTCCTCCCGAGATACGCTCCTCTCCGACCATCCGGCTTGTCCGACCGTTTCGGCTCGGGCCTCTGGACGCGATCGCCGCGGACACGAGACTCTACGACCGTGCGACGTGGGATGTTCCGGCAAGAATAGAGGAATGGAATTCTTGGAATCGATGAGCATTGCGATTCGGATGTCTAGGTGCATATTCCATTTCCACCGTGGCGACGATCAGCCGGAATGCATCTTGGACGTGCAAGGGTTCTCCCTGCACTCCGAAAACCTTCTCGTCTTCGCAGAGAGAAACATAAAAACGATGGGATAAAAAAATAAAAAATATATAAAAAATAAATAAAAAAGAAAGATACGAAAAACAGGAGTAACCAGAGAAGTGAGCTCTCCGCGAAGTCCAATTACACGGGCTGGCGGCTACCGCCTTTGTTTCACGGCCGCTGGCCGCTGGCCCTCTCTCCTTGGCCGCGTACTTCCGTTCTCCGCGTCTCCCCGTTCCTTCTTCCTCTCAGCTTCCCGTCTGTCCCGTCTCGCCTCGTCCCTCGGTACTTTACGAGCCGCGGCTCTCCGCAACTGAGAAAAGCCAGCGGCGCAACGCGTCCGACGTGTCCCGCTGATTTCTCGCCTTCCGAAATCCCCGACACCAACCCTTTTTTTTTCACCCGCCAACCGAACTTCCTCGCGACGACGGAGACTCTGGGCTGGACAAGGAACAATACCGGACAATGAATAGACGCGAATTCCTGATCCGCGGCTCGAAGATTCTTCCCCTCGTTCCCTCCGTCGAGACACTTGCGAGGAACTCCGGCGGCGTATGAAGGCAGATCGCTCCAGGAAATTCGGCGGCCATGGAAGGTAGAAAATCCCCCGTCACGCCGGAAGCTCTCGCCGCGTTCGTTCGTTTCTCTGGTACAGGACGACGCGGCGTGCTCTCGTCGGAGTAATTTATCGCGAGGCGCGTCCTCCGGACGGCTTGTCACGCTTCCACGGCATCTCGCGCCTCCCCGAGAGTTTCTTTTCCGCCACGAAAGACCAATTGTCTTTCGTTAGCCGGGGCGTGAACAATGTTCCTCCGTTTTTTTTTCCTCCATTTTTTTCGACCGTCCTCGCGGTGCAACCGTACATCGTCTATGGAAATTCGGGCGCTCCGATGCCGCGATCGGTTACACGAACCGATCCCGTGTGCCGATCTATATCTTCGTAAATTATTTTATATCGAGATAATGAAATGCTGATTCGCGAGAGCATGGCGCGCTGACCTCCGCGTTACATTCGTAAATTGGCACTGGTCTGCCTGCCTACGAGCG
The DNA here is from genome assembly GCA_030522665.1 of Ichneumoninae sp. A BG-2022a. NCBI lineage: Eukaryota > Metazoa > Arthropoda > Insecta > Hymenoptera > Ichneumonidae > Ichneumoninae sp. A BG-2022a. The sequence continues at coordinate 17,178 of JAPYZC010000590.1, read as the reverse complement.
TGTTAGAGCTGATGGCATAGACCGAGCGTGCGCGCGATATCTGGAGCACAACGAGCAATAGTTGCGAGAATTTCTACGTACAGGATAGAGCCCACCTGCCTCTCCCTCTCCGCGGTTCGGAATTAATATTCATACGATCCAAAGGAGAAAAAAAAAATGCTCATTAATTATCTTGTGTCTACATTGGCAGCGGACTGCAAATCCCTGCTGCGGCAGTCCGCGATTTCACGCGTCTGCACTGGGAGCGCGAAAAAGTATAATTAATTACCCCCCACCTCCTCCAGCCCTCCCTCCCCTGTTACGCGTGTGTTTACACGGAACATGATTTAATAAGTCCGTGTGTAATTCTTTTTGTTGCAGGTAAGAACCTTCTTCGCTTCTGAGCTAATTGCGTGCCCGTTCCGTCTCTGATTCGTGGAAACAATTTAAATTTTGACGCCTCGGTGAGTGTACTACCCGAGTCTATAATAATCCGAATAGCTGTAAGTGTGATGGTGACTATGCCGCTGTCTTGGGAATCCGACCCACCTAATTGCGCTCCGGTCCGGCCTCCCGAAAGATCAGAGAACGATGAAACTCTTACGCAGGTGGATTTCTCATCGACATTCGCGCACTCGCGTCGCCGGAGTCGGGTTTACGTAACTATTTATAGAGGCGGGCTTCGCTCCCGTGGATGTTAACCTGCACACGTCTCGCCCGTGCAAAATTCGAGCGCTCAGCCAGACCGGCAGAGCGGAGAGACGCACGGATGGACGGAGAGACGTGCAGCTCGCGTCGAATCCGCGCGGCGCTCTCGCGCCACGAAAGCTTCTCCTCGCGAGAAAGCTTCGACTTTCCTCGACGATGTGCCGCAGCTATATCCAATCTCGACGACGAAGCTGCAGACCGAGCCGCAAAGCGCGCGATAGCTTTACGACGCTCGGCGAAAGATTGACGGCCGAATCCGTCAGCGGTTCAACGCGCGTGGACGGACTCGGGATTTTCCTCGCAATTTTCCGACGTTTCTTTTTTTACGTTTTTCTTGTTTTCTTTTTTCTCTTTACCTTCAAACCACGAGACTCGAGTCGTACCGGGGTCTCTCTCGCTCTCTACGGGCCTGCCGCTGGATGGACGTAGGCCGAGCACGTACGGAGGTTCTCGCGCTCGATTCGATTCGCTCTCGAATCGTCCGCCGCTGTCTCTCACTTTCCTGATCCCCGCACCATCGGCGGACAGCGGCTTTCAACGGACTCGCTTAGAATTAATCGAGTTTCTGCGATTTCGCGAGGAACGAAACTCTGATTTTTGTACAAAATAGCCGGTCGAACATCCTTGCTGACAGAAAACCCTGGATGAAATTTAGCAGGGTTCGATCGGAGTATTATTAGGTCTTGACATGACGATTGAAAAATTTACCCAGCCGACCTTCTGGTTTTATCGCTCTCGCAGTAAGTGATCTCCGACATGTTAATAAAAAAAATATCCATAAAAAAAATCTCTTATGCAAAGGCTTAAAACAAGAGTTCGTGAATGTGGCGCAAAAAAAGAGGCTTTGAAGATCAGTTAAGATGTCCAAACCCATCGGTGTTCGCGTGTGGAAAGTTATTCATACGATAGATTTCTATGGAAACTACTGTCAATTTTCTAGGATGCTTCATGCACAGTATAATGGATATCAGCGTTTCTTGTCCACAAACGTCCAGAATGCTTTTCATGATCATTTTGACAAAAAAAACTTGTCCTTTTTACAAAAATGTCTATCCATTTTACGAATACTTTTAGTAAAATTAACAACAAAATAATTGTGGACAAAAAAGGTTTGACAAACGTACAAATCTTTTCTACTGTGTGATTATTTTCAGCACACACATCAGCTTGCATCTAAATCCATTTAAATTCACATTCAAATACGTAAACATTTTGCAACTTATCTACATTTAATGAACAATTGATAGCTGACCTAATTTCATTGCTGCACGTTGCGAACTCCAGTTACATAAAAAATCGACCTGACTCCCTAAGGACCAAATTTTCCCGTCATCAATTCGCAACCGTGCCATCACACCGGTCAGTCATGGCAAACTTACCCAAGAAAATATCCGAGATATTTATCGGCTCCCCGAATGTCTATCCCCCTCCGAAAATAAACGGCCATTTTATCGACAGCTTTTCCCAGTATCGAAGTCTGCACCGTTGCGCCAGTGTCTCGCGTGTGAAAAGGCCGGGAGGGTGGCGGGGGGGGGGGGGTGGCGATATGGGGTAGCGATATAACACCAACGTAGAAAGTCGGCATTGACGCAAATCCACGCGTACGTGTGAACGCGGCGGCGGTGCTGTAACGCGTGGGTAGTAGGTGGGTGGTTGGTTGGCTGGCGGGCGGAGGGATGAGGGTGGAACGGGGCGCACGGCCTCAGGCTTTTGTTGACGCACAAAGGAACGGCGTGACGGCGGGCGATAGTCCCCTGCTTTCAGGGGATATGCCACGCCACGGCGAGGCGAGCGCGATGGTTCAACGGGCCTCGGGAAGCGAGAGACATCGGAGAACGCTGGAGACGGTAAGAGGAAGAGGGAGAAAGTTAGCGAGTCGAGGCGGAAAGGAAAATCGAGGGTGAGACACACGGGATGGAAACGGCTCGAAGAGAAATTCTGCCGAGTGCGGGAGAGAGCGAGGAAAATGGGTGGGTGGAGGCTCCGGCGCGGGGGGCAACACGGTCCGAACGGGGAGAGCACCGAGCGGGAGAGGAAGGGTGGGTGGGCTGACGCCTCAACGCATGTGCAGGGCGCCTAGCGGCGCTCCGGTACCATCGCGCGCGCGGAGGCTGCGAAGCGGCAGCGGCCAGAACGGAATTCGCGGATCCACAGTCGTCCCATCTCTTGGAAAGTAACGTGACCGCGGTACCTCCCGCGTCCTCGTGTACACAACAAATCGCGATAAACGTACACACGCTACCATCGCGATCGTTCTGTGCCGTTCCTTAGATTCTGGAAAAAAAAATTAATAGAAAAAAATCAAAAAACATTTTAAACACAATTATTTTTTTATAATCCGTATACAATACCGTCTCGAACGTATCGTCGCGTGAAGAGGCCAGAGATCCCGGCTGGTCGCTCGCCGTCCGCGTGATATCGTCGTTCATCTAATGTGGTGGAAATTATAACATAAATATCGGAACACTCGCATCGCCGGCGAAAGTGATCCATGACAATCCCAAGTACAGCCCGGACCTCCCGTTAAGGATTTATAACTAGTGCGATGATGACATTGTGCATTTTTTTTCATCACCGTGACTTTACTTCGACGCTCGTGAGAGTTTCTTCGAGTTAAAAAAATAATTTAAAAATCGAAACAAAAGTAACGACTGACTTTGATGATTTAAATTGGGGATCCTTGGACACTGCGAGGATCTGCTCGATTCGGTTTGAGTCGTTCGAGGACTCGAGTCCGGTAGTCTCGCCAGCGAAGACGCGACCGGACCCTGAGCACGTGCGGCCGGCGTTCATCCCTCGGTCTGCGAGAGAGAGGTTCCCTCGGGGCAGAACGTTCCTGCGTCTCGCTTCCGATTCCGTCGAGGAGACACAAAAAAAAGGAAAAAAAATAAGGAAGGAAGAGGAAAGGAAGAACTACGACGAAGCGCAATGTCCTGTAGTTTCGAGAGTCCTTCGGCCTTGGTGCCTGGGAGAAAGTTGAGCTCGGACAAAAAGGAGCCGGGACTCTGACCTCGTGTACGCACAATCGTCGTTTGCTCCGATAAATAAAAACTCCTCGGCTAGCATCTCGATTGAGCGTGTCCGTTGCGTTCCTAGGAGAAAGTTTGCACCGCGGCGGGGGTTTTTTTCGGGAAGGGGCAGCGAATCTTCGAACGCCGGTTTCGCACGTACGGGAACCGAAGGACGTGGTAAAAACTGCAGCCGAAGGGAGGAAGTGGAAGGGAGAAGATACACTCGTGGTGCGCCGATGTGAGCTCACGTCAGAATTCCTGTCAGTGGTCGGCGCGTCATTCGGGACGAGCCTCCGGAACCCGGGTAAAAAGTTTGCCAGTGCGCGATTGACCGGATATTACACGGCTCGGAGGCGGGCGGACGCGAGCCTCGGCCGACGATTCGAATCCCGATGGACGATCGTGACGAGGATATTTTTTTTCGACCTCCCAAATGTCACCCAACGACCAACGAACGGTCGTAGAGGATAACGAAATATAAAATTAACAAAAAAAAGAAGAAAAAGAAGAAAAAAAACAACAAAAAAATTACCGAAGTTTCTCGAGCGAGGGAAGCTTCGTAGAATTGATACCTGATCACCGCATGATCCGCTAGAAAGACCGCTCGCTTATTTTTTATTGTTCTTCATCGGCAGCCGCGGCAGTGGGTCAGAATCATCAAAGAAGTTATATAACGGATATATTGCATATATATTATATATAAAACAAAAACGTATGTACGATATAAAAATAAAAAAAAAAATACGAGTTTCTACAAAACAACGACACGGAGTATAACGTAACGAAGAGACAATAAATAAAACAATATTAACGATAGATAAATAAAGAAAAATAAAAAAGAATGATGCTTCGTGAAGATTGAGAGATGATATTTAGATCCGAGCGAACAATAAACTCGAGGACAATCAGTGCTGGGGGTGCGAACGGGGATGATTTAATGTTATCGTAAAATGGCCAGGAAAGGTTAAATTAAAGTGAGACTATAGAGAATATAAATATTTTGATAAGAGAAAGCTAGCCAGGGAGAGGAGGGTGATCGGTTTGATAATACGGTGATTCGCGTGGCAAAAGGGTGGACCAAGTAAGTGGCCGAGGTGATGGTTAATGGGTCAACGAACGCCTGGGCGCCTTTAGAGGAGCGAAAGGGTGATCGTACGATCGAGACAAATGGTGCTGAGATCCGGGCGAGAGTCTTTGAAGATCGCGCGAAGAGATACGGGCCTGGATCGGTGACTGGCGGCGTCGGCTGCATCGGGACGCGTGTCCGAGCGGCGAAGAAGAAGACGACGACGAGAGCCGCGAACTGGAAAGGGCAGGAGAGGTATAAGCGAGAGGAAAAGCCGACGGGGGTAGAGCCGGCGCGGTGCTCGGTGAAGAGCGAGTATCAGCCACGACGGAACCCGGCGCCGGGGCGAATACAAGGCCCCCGGTGCAGGGATACAAGGCCGACGACGACGAGGAGGATCCAGAGGCGAGCGTAGCAACGGCCCTGAAGACGCGGCCGAGAGCTATCACTCCCTCTGCTATCAGAGGGAGAGTCGGCAGGCAGGAAAAGAAGAAAAAAAAAAAAAAAAAAAAAAAAAAAAAACAGAAAAAAAAATCAACCATTATAAACTCTCGGCTGATTGCATAGAAGTGTTTTCCATAATTTGTCGACTTTCACGGTTCACTCTAGTGAAATTGAACAAATCATTTTTCGGAACTACGAGAATTTCTATAGATTTTTAGGAAATAAAATGATCGACTATTATGAAAATGTCAACGACTGTTATAAAATTAAATCAACGACTATTATTGACTATCCGCTTGAAGCTATTATTTAAAAAATATTTTCGAATTCTCACAATTCCATCTACTGACACTAAACAAATAATCAGCAAGAACCGCCAAAAAATGTAGAAAATCTCTCGCGAGCTAAAACATCAATCTTTCGGAAAGATATAGCTTGCGTTGAATGGATACGAAGCGCCGATGCTTCGGGCGATTAATGTCGCTAAAGATGGACACTCTTCAGAGTTAATCCCGAGTTAGTCGCTCATCTTCTCGTCCCGCTGCGTGCCTCGTTCTTCATTCGTTAACGCGTTGGCGAGCACGTGGGCAATGTACCCGCGAGATAGCGTACACGAGAAATGGTATATACACACAGCGGTCGTACGTCATTCCGGAGGGGCGCGCAAGTGCGCTTGGATGAAAATCGTCGTTGCGCGGCCTCCCAGTGAGTCCGTCACGATCCGACGAGATCCCTTATCTCTCAGACATCGTTCTCGAGATATGTACGCAGAGGAGGCGAAGAAGAAGAAGGAGACGGTGGGGGGGGGGGGACGAATGCAAGCACAACGATACGTGGAATTCACCCGTCCGGAGTGTGCTATGCACAACGGCCGCGTGCCTGGTGCTTTGCCGGCCGGTCTGCCGTGCTTCTGCTTCCCGGCGTTCCTTAATTCGCTAACCGCTCTTAATTGTAATTGTGCCCGCGGTTGAATTCCGCAGGACCTCTGCTGCTCCTCGCGCGCCAACGCCGCGTCACTCTCTTTCTCTATACTGCCTACAACTACTCTCATACATCTACCTACTGCTCGCGCTCGCGCGAACCAGCAAGAAACACGAATTCCACTGTTAACCGTAATTCATCGGGGCTTCTTGTGCACACACCGCGGCGGCGCTCGCAATTCGCCGAGGAGCCGCGACGGCGGTGGCCGCCGCGGCGGCGGTGGCGTGTACGATGCGCCAAACGCACCTCAAGACCCCGCGGTATCCGTACCGGCATTGCGCGCCCAACGGCGCGTTACAATTTCGGTTCTTACTCGCCTACCGTCAACAAATTTTATCGACGCGCCAATCGAATTCCACGAGGGTGCCGCCAACGACTCTTCCTCCAAGCTCCCGCCGCCCCCCTCGCCGACGACTCGGTGCGTTCCCCGCGCTCGACGACCGTGTCCCTCGGGGGCCACACGCATCGCGAGTCACTGTCCTGTAAACGCGATACTCATCGTCTCTTCTCTACTCATTTCGACTCATTGAAGGGAATGAAAAAAAAAAATTAAAGCAGCGCCGACTCTGCGGAATATCGCGAGTCTCGGATGTGTAGGAATCTTGGGGATCGGATTGAGTCGAGGACGTTCCATCTTCCCGCGCAAATGCTTTTTTTCGCCATAAAGAAAACTATCCGTTCCATCGCTATTTCGTATCTTCTGACCTGATCACGCCTCCGGTATTCCATGTTTTTCTGCGAGAGAATTTTCACCGCGGAGCCTTTAGTAACTCTGCTCGAGGGTTCAGCAGAGTAGATCGATCGATACAGAATTGATTCAATGCAGTGTCCATTTTGTATCCAATCATATATCCGCTTTGTATTACAAGATCAAACGTAAACCGCTGGCGATACTTTAAATCCCGCCATCGACGTGCACAACCGACGCCATTTTTCGGCATGCGAGGCATTCGTCAGTCGGCAGAAGCATCAAAACTTCCCGTGTTAAAAAAAAAAACAAAAAAAAATGTCAAACGAAAATGTGTGAACGTTGCTGGGAAGCGTATGGGGAAAGGGAGATGGCGGAATTCTTGAGTCCCGATGCCGTTGGCATCGTGCTGGTTGGTGGACGACGGCGTCCCCTAGTACGTATTACGTCCCTTCCGTCCGCGTCAGCAGGGCGGATGAGGGGGGACGACGGTGACGGCGAGCGCGAGGAGTGAGGGGTTCCGGCCAGGCAGGAAATGAAGGGAATGTGGATGGGGGGGTGATTGGAAAATTTGATCGAGGGTGGCAGCGAGGGGGAGACGGAGAGAAACGGTGGAACGGGCGAGGAGGATAGATCGGCCGGGTCAAAAGAGGGTCGAGCTCGGCGGCACGAGGGTTATACAGTATCGCGCACGGAGCGTACGGAGAGAACGACGAATCGGAGGATGAGGCAAAAGAGAGGAGGGCGAGGAGAGATGACTGGGAGACCGGGGGGCTATCAATGACGCGTTAGACCACGTCACGCGGTGTGCAACGCATCTGCTGCCTCGTACATGCGTGTGCGACGACCGCGTTTACGTCCTATATATTATCCCGGGCGATACGTCAATTCGACCGCCGTGCGCCGATCATTATAACGATTACCTCGCGACCGCTCACCCAAACGAACGTCGACGTGCATCGGCGAACGTACGTGAGTGCCTCACACGCGCACGGTCACCGACGGTGACACCGACGAGAGCGTTTATCAGCTCGAGGAAGTAATGACGATCCAATGACATCGGCAGCAGGAACATCGAGGCAAACTTGGGTGGAAGGTTTTTGCGGAGAAGAAAACATTTTCTTGACGACGGAATGATATTGCGATTCGTTGATATACTTGAGGAATGGTTATTGAGTGGATGCATGGTATACGTGTATATTATGGCGGAGGAGGAAGCGAGATCGGACGTGGCGGGAGAAGAAGTTGGAACTAGTTCTCTTCTATGCTTTGGCTATATCGGTCTCGAGAGCCGCCACTTCCGGCACCGCCGGGTGATTTATTCCGTGCAAGTGTGATTCTCGCCTCTCTCTTAGACTTCTTCTTCTTCTTCCTCTGGTACCACCGGCATCGCCGCCACTTATTCAGCTTCTCCGCAACTCTCGGCGTGCCGCGTTCCCTTGAATTTTCAGGGTTAACGGGCACGCTATTCTTTCGACAAAATTCGCGACTGCGTCACGGGAATCCTGATAGGATCAAGCTGCTGAAACTTTTCCGGAACTTCGGCGAGGGTGGAGAGTTCGTTTTTTTTTCTCAGTGCGTCGGTGCGTGGATCAAAGTGGATCGCATCCGTGGGAGGATCGATATAGCGCATCGTAGGATAATTCGCTGCGTCTTTATGTTGTGAGAATGTATGGACATCGCCTGCACAAATGACCGACACAATCGCGGTCATCGGCCCTCTTCATTTTCTCTTTCGCTCAGCCCGGGGCGAACGAGCACCGAGACAAAGAATTTACAGGACCATCTATCAATCGGCAATTTCGATCGGGTCGATTAGTCACGCCATCCTCTCGTTATCGAACGATTAATCCGCGAGCGGACCCCGCCGATTCCGGGTAAGCGACGGCACGTCGGCCGAAACTTTCTCTCCTTCTTTGCGCCGCTCGCTCTCTTCGGGGTGTAAGGCGTGTGCGTCTTTGAAACTCCGCTTACATTGACGATACGCTGCATGGAGAAGGCCAAAGCGTTCCTCAAACGGAGTCCAAATTAAATTGCAGCTCACCGAAACGCCCGGACAAACGAGGAAGAAGCGTACGCCGAGGTACCTTGCCAAAGCTGACGCTGGATAAACACTGGCCGGGAGAAGAAGATCGTCAAAGGACGGTGCGATAATAGCATCCTCCGTTGGGCAACATTTATTGGCCACTCTGCAGCGGATCGCCTACGGAAACATATTCGACGGAAAGAGATAAAACCATGCGAACAACCCGTGTCATGCCGGTTCTTAAAGAGCCAATCATTGCAGCGTTTACCTCTCCGTGGTTCTCAGCTTCGCCGTGAAATTGACCGGTTCACCGGAGGTTGCGTGAGTTTCCTCTGCAGACATTCGGCGGTAAGTCGGTCAACTTCATCGCGAGGCCTCGCAGTAAAGGAGGACGAGTGAGAACAAAACAGAGGCCACCGCCATAAATTTCGATATTATACGCGCGCCGAGACCCGCTCACACTCTCTTCCTCACTGACGGTTTCCTCGCTATAGGCTGAAGGGGAAACGCTGAGCCAAGCTAACTCAGCCAGCTACCCCTCGCCCGGTGACGCAACCGACAATACTCTCACGAGGTTTTAACTTTCTTTTTTTTTCTCTTCCCCCTTCCTTTCTTCGTTCGTTCGTCCCTCTTTTCTTTCCCCGTGCGCCTCCGTGCTGCTTCTGCTCATGCCGCTGTTACGGCTCTCCCCGCACCCCGAACACACCCAGGTGGATTTGTGCCGTAACTGGAAAAACGGCACATCGCCGGCTCCACACTGGCTGTCGTACACCAAAACGCCATGTCGATCCTTCTCCCGTTGGCGTAGCTAACCAGACCGAAGCTGACGGTCTTCCGAACACTAATAAGCACTGGGTAATGCAACTACGCGACTGCTTGGCAGAAAAAAAATTCAAAACGTTCTCTTTGAGATCACTTCCGATTTGAAAATCTCACTTTTAAACAAGAAGTGATAACGCAATAAAATTTTGATACCACATCACTTTAGATTTAAAAATATTAGTTTTCCACTGGAAGTGACGTCATAGAGAAAAACGTCACTTTTGGTTTGAAAATCATTATTTTTTACCGGACGTGACGTCATAAACGAAAGCGTCACTTCCGGTTTAAAAATGACTAACCAGAACGAAGCTGACGGTCTTCCGAGCACTAATAAGCACTGGGTAATTCAACTACGCCATTGCTTGGCAAAAAAAATCATGTTCTCTTTGAGATCACTTTTGGTTCGAAAATGATGATTTTTTACCGGAAGTGACGTCATAGGTGAAAGCGTCACTAACGGTTTTGAAATATTAGTTTTCGAATGGAAGCGACGTCATATCGAAAATACGTCGCTTGGGGTGGGAAAATTCGATTTTCAAACATTATTGATAAATAAATAAATAATTACCGAGTTCGGGCGCTGGGCGACTACTAGACCTTCGGTAGCTGATGCGGTCCCATAGCCGTGCCGATGGTTAAATCTCACCTGGCCAATGCCCCGTTTCAAAGGGCCATCGACGCTCTTGCGCAAACTTTCACCCGACTTCTCTGTGGCTCGGGGTACGCTTGCCATTTTCCGATACAACTCGCACCTCGGACCGAAGGACTTTGGAAAGTGAACTAGATACTGACTGAGGATACCCCGGAAAGAATCCCATTGAAATGTATGAATTCTCGTGTCTTTGCTCCGGTTTTGCGTGTCAGGAATTATTCACGCCGTGAAGGTGCCGAGTATATTTGTTCCCTTCCTCCAGGTTCACGGTCGGGGTCCCGGTTATTGTGACACGCCGCCTAATGCCGGGCTACCTAACTCCTATTGTACCTAAGAAACTCTCCCAGAATGAACAAACTGCACCTTCGCAGTTCCGGCGGATTTTTTTTATTTTTAATTAATTCCATTTGAGTGAAAAGCTGCAATGGCTCATGCTGCCAAAAAATGGGCATCAGCACAACGATGTTTGCCCGCGCTGCAGACATTTTTACCCGCGAAAAACATTCGGGGGATTTTTTGCGATGTTAACGTCATTCGCGAGAAGAATAATAATTCGGGCCGTCGTCGGGCGTCGCCGAATTTTTGGTGGTAAAAGCTCCGTGTTGCGGGGAGAGACGCAAAGGGAGAGCTTGCTTTTTGTTCGCGGTCGCAGTCGCTCGCTCTGCCCGGTTACTCGTATTTTTATTTCGTCCGCTCGCGCGCGAGTGAGGTTGTGCCGAAGGGGTGGCAGAGAGCTCCGGAGGGCGCGCGTCGCAGTGACGTTGCTCTCGGGGTTGCTGCTGCTGCTGCCTCGCTTCTCATTTCTCGTATTTTCCATCCGCGATAAATCACCGACGCCGGCGGAAGGGCTGCGGAAAGAGTGAGAGCGAACGATGGAATATAGAGGGGAAGGGGTTGCAGCGCCGAGCAAATCCCCCGGTTGTGTCACGTGGAAAAGCCGAAAACCCCTCTCCCCCCCTACGCGGCTCTCACTTTGGCCGCACCGAGGTTAAGAAAGTCAAAACCCAGCGGGAATCGCATTATGTGCCTGACCGCACGAGTACCTACTAACGACCTTCGTTTCATGGACATCAATAGCGAATAAATTTTCACGTTGTTACTTCTCGTATTCCTACCTTTTTTCCCTCTCGGTTCATTTTGACCCGGCAAGAGTTACTGAGAGTGAATGATTTAAAGCTGCTAATTATGGAAATCAACATTTTTCAAAAATTCCCGTAGCTACTTTCCGCATCACATATTCAGATAGGGATGAAATAAGTGGCAGATTCGTTATCAGCGAGATAAAGTACGTCAAAAATGGACCAAGTTGTCGAACGACAAAAAATTCGTTAGAGCCAATTTTTAAAAAATGTGTGATTTTCAAAAGATTAACTTCAATTTATAACATCCGCGATGCAACAAGTGACGGATAGTGCAGTATAACTTAATATGACGCACTTTCCGTCATGAGAGATTTAATAAACGCCCGTCAGCAAAAAGCAAATTGTTACCAATCTAATAAATAATATTACTTGAACAAACACCGTACGTATAACTTTTATGTTTTTTAATACTCGTAAATCAATGCATTTGCAGAAGAGGCGATGTGCTTAGCACTATTTTTTTTAAATCATAAATTCCATGTCCCGGACTGAAATTCTTTATGCAAAAACTGATACATTAAACTGAATGTACAATTGCGAGTAACAATGAATGAAGTTTTACAGTAAAATTAAAGTAAATTATTAAAAGTAGAGTATTCTCACAATTTTCAATAAACCGTACGTTAATTTTTCACCGCATGGATAAAGCGATAGAAGAACCGTCGATATTTCAACATCAGTGTAAAAATTAATAGTCCCTACATAGAAAAGAGAAACATTGTGGAAGAAAGAAGATGACCCCGACAAAACCGCCATTCCATTCGCACATAGCGGCCATTGCGCAACGGGTATGAGGCTGAGTGGCGAAGAGTCCGCGGCTTTGCTTCCACGTCTTCGTGTCTCAGTATTGTTTTTCGTGCGCTGCCATCCACCGACGAAGACTCCTTTGGCGACGACGAAACTTCTTAAATTCGAGTTATTTTCGTCGAGTGGCACAAGATGGATGGCGTGTGTTTTCTGGCTACATCAGGCTCCGCGGGTACAGAATCGGCGGGACGACACACGAGGGGCGATGGAGGAAGAGAGCGAGCGTGAGGGGCGAAGTTGAGCGAAGAGAGGAAGCCGAGTACGGCGTCGTCGTCGGGAACTGCGACGTCGAGCGTGTCACCCACGGTCCATGCCGCCCGCGTCTTCTCTCCTCGCGAGAGCACCAAGAAAGTTGGAAGTTCACGAAAGACGAGAACCGCTCCCAAGAACGCCGAGCGTACAGCGGAACCAGGGCGAATGAGAAAGACAGTCGTGGCGGTGAAGAGGGAAGACGAGGAGCCCCAAGAGTTGGCGAACGAAGGAAACTCTTACTCTCTCTCAGTATCCTCTCATGCCCCAGGGAGCGAATAGAGCATCGTGACGCCTTCGGGGCGCCGTGTGTCTCGTTATCCCGGGGATTTATAGCGCGCTAATTGCAACGCGGCGAACAACAGCGCACCGGTGTCCTACGCTCTCTATACTCCGCTCCGTCCTCTCATCTGCTTTAGACCCGAGTGAGGAAACGTCTGATCGGAAGAGACAGATTCCTGTCGCCTTTCCGTATTCCGGTCACCTAGTCGCACGAAAAATAGGACCTACATTAGCGGAGGGAACTATATAAGTACATTTATGATATAGCCAGCCATCGCTGTTGGGAAGGAAGATTCGATGCTGAACTACTTCTTCGAAATCTCGCATATTAAAAGAAAATTTTTCGCAGAATATGCAATTCTTGTTGATTCTTAATCGAACCGAACTAAATTGCCAAAAATGGCAAGAAAGGTTCTTGTAAAAAAAATCAAACGATTTCCAAGCCGTATAGAATGGGCAATCGCCTAAAAATATAATCGGAACCAACGGCCGTTCCTCTTTTTTTAAATTATCTGACGGTGCGCATCAGGTAAAAGCCGTCTCGCCGGAGGATCACGATCCTAAGGTGACCACCTGGTCTCCTCGCGTGGAGCTCCGCGCACACGGTTCTCTGTGTCCCTCACCGCGTGGCTGTTGCTGCAGCGACACGATGAAGTTTACACGTTGTAAGCGAGCGGTCCTTTGTGTGTTCGTTGGCGTTACACACAGACCTAACGTGGTACCCGTGCGAGTGTTTCATGGTCCGGCGTTTCTGACTGGCTTGCTCTCGCTGCCACTGCTGCTGCTGCTGTCTGCTTCTCGGTTATGCTAATGACCCACACAGCTCTCGCCCGCATGAATACACACACACACACACACATACACACACACACACACACAATTCGCCTACCACGCTCCGCATACTCGGCCACTTTAGGCTCTTACACATCCGCGAACGATAACTGGGCGATCGTGTCTGTGCGCGGACGTCAGACACAAAACACACTACGGTACTCGAGTTATGGACGCAACGAGGAAGACAATAATGCCCTCGCCGATTTATTATTGTAACAGTTCTCCGGCGCGTGACGTAACGCCGCATTAACCGACGCCAGCAATGTCTCAATCAGTTATGCTTTATATGCAAGCCGAGCGTTGTATCACAGCAGTACCGAGACGAAACAGAATGTGGTCTCAATTTATGGACAAAATTTTCGCTCCTTTTCTTCATCATCGCAGATTCGATAATGAAAACCTAACGATCTCCAGTTGCGTCACGTTCCATCAGCCCAGGTGGAGGTAACGGTGGTTTATCGGCGATTCCGTAAGGAGGAACGGCCGTTGTTAAGAAATACTTAGATGATCGGGGTCGGAAGATTCGGCGGTAATAAGTGGTCCACGGGGGATAGCTCGAAGGATGCTCTGCGTAGTGTGTTCCTACACCGACTTCGCATCTTCGGTTTCGTGGCCGTTCGAACGCGCTGCAATATTTACGAGAGACCCGACGCTCCCGCCACGAGGGTGGAGATTTTCATGAGCCATCCGCCGAGCATACGGAGCTGCTTCACGCTCTTTCCTTTCCCACCCTCGATCGCTCTCTCCCAGCGAGAAGACTTCGGCCTCTGTTTATCGGCGATGATCACCCTTCCCGCTACCCGGCGGACCGACATTTTTATTTCATTTACACCGGCGCGCCCGTACGTACGTACAAACCGATCTTACCGATTTATCCCCTCAGCGAAGAGCCAAACGGGAATTAAATTTTGACACAGGAAAGACGCGCACTCGAGCGCGCGTCCGCGATACGTACGCCTATAAAGTAACACGATAATTCGCGGCTTGGTTGCAACCATATACATATCCCTGTCAGATAGGAATCGCCGGTTCGGCCGGATTGGAAAATATCGTGGGTACGAATACCTTCCACGGTCTCTTCGCCGGGCAGCGCGCGCATGTAAGTCCGGGGATTCTCCCCGATGGATCGGAGTAATCATGCCGAACGCGAATGGTGCGAGGCTCGATGGCGGAGTTCACGGAGTTCTCTCCTCCTCGCAATGTTGCAAGCTCGAGCGCACACAAACGAAAGCGGCGCATACACGTTGTGTATAAAAGTGAGGGCCTGGCAGGCGAGCCGCATGCAACCAGGCAGAGGCCAGGATATCATCTATACCACATCGCTGGTACATACTTCTCCTCACAAAGTCGAAGGCCCTCGTGCGCTCGCTCGGCCAGCGACGGGGAGGGGGCGGCTATGGGCCAGCATATAATTATCGGGATCGTAATGGCCGCCATAAATCATAGGCGCTTCTCTCCCTCTCGCCCAGCGCGCGCTTGGCCTTTTCTCCATCGTTCGTTCCGTTCCGTTCGTTCGTTTATTCTTTCCCTCTCCGCGTACACAACCGCGTTCGTTGCTCGCCTCGCTCACTCCCGCGCGCACACTAACAGATCGAACTCGGAGGGAACTAACGCGGATGAGAAATCGAGCTAGACGATTGGATAGAGTCATCATACACGTGTCTGGGAACCCCTCGCGGAACACCCCAGAAACTCATTTTCATTTTCAGTTTCCTTTCGTGGAAGGGCGAAAAACAACGGGAAACAAAAGAGGGAACGGTATGTACGCCACTCTGTTACGCCCATTGGGAAAAAGGCCGCGGGGAAATTATTATAATGATAGTTGGAGGGCATCTCAATCGAGGAATTTTTTGACCGGAGCTCCGAAACGTCGGGTCGAGCTGGTGGGAAGGGACACATTTTTTTTTCTTTTCCTTTTTTTTTTTAGAGTCTTAGGACTTCAAGGCTGAGGTTACCGGATCCACCCCCGCGGCGTTGCGACGAAATTTTCTTTGCCTCCATTCGTCTCGCTCGTCCGGTGTGTGTGTGTTTTTTTTTCCGTCAATCCTCGCTTTTTTTTTCTTTCTTCACGTCGTTTCCTATGGACAGCCCTCCCCTTCCGACGGCCATAGATCTTTCACAATTTTGGCAGCGCGACTCCCACGTCTCCTCGAGCGACGAGAACAGAAACACATTCGTCGCTGCGCACCACTGCGAGGATATGGCCTCTGAGCAAACAAGAAATATATCAGGGGAAAAGAGTGGCTGCTTAGGTATTCGACACCGAGAGATTCTCGGATCGCCGCGGGGATGGTTCCTGCCACGTTTCTTGCTCGGACGGAATGACAGACATAATGCAATGGGCGCTGCTGGCAAAAAGGCAGCGACATAGATCTATCAGCTGCGTCGCTGTCGATATCAAGCCTGTAATTACAGGAAGAAAAAATCTTGCATAATTAAATGAGACTAAAAGGAAACATATATGCGCAATCAACGTTGGAACGATGTAGAATATAAAATTATGCCGACACTCGCCAACGTTAAAAAAACAATTATATATTTGTATTAAAAAAATATATAAACTGCATAAACTGGCACAAGGTCCGCATTTGATCCACAGACAGGTGAACAAAATCCTCAAGCAATGACCAACTGAGCAGTAAAACCATAAATACAAAGTCCGGAAAGCAAACCCTTACACACCGAGTACTTTATTGCCCAATAAGCTAAACTTGCCTCGTCAATTTTATTGTCAATATCGATATTTTCTCCGTGTAAGAAAAAAAATACCGAGCTCCTCACACATTTCCTTCTTGAAACCAGCTGGTTACTACAGTCCGGCAATGGAAAAAATCGGAAATTGAAAGTCGCTGTTCGCT
Organism: Ichneumoninae sp. A BG-2022a; assembly: GCA_030522665.1. Classification (NCBI taxonomy): domain Eukaryota; kingdom Metazoa; phylum Arthropoda; class Insecta; order Hymenoptera; family Ichneumonidae; species Ichneumoninae sp. A BG-2022a. The sequence continues at coordinate 629 of JAPYZC010000590.1, read as the reverse complement.
CCATTTTTGTTTCTTTGCCGGTCTCTCTCCTCCCGTCGTTCTTCGATTCGCAGGGGTTGGTCGCAGGGTCGGGGGGGGGGGGGCTCGAGCGAGCGGGAAGCTAAACGGGAGACGAGAGGGATGGAAAGGGACATGGCGTGTGCATAGCAGGGGGTGCTTTTCCGGTCGTGCCTCGGCTGTGTTGCCGAAGCCTGTACGGGGGTAGGAGGTTGCCCATTGCCGAGGGGGTTGGCTCCGGAATCGAGGGGTTGGGTTGGGGTGCGCTGACAGCTCGACGCTCTCGTCCGGCGGCGTTATACTGTACGCTCGACGGGAGGATACGGCTCTCTGCACACATTCACGCTCGCGCACTCACGTTACACACACGCGTGCGCGTGCGTGTGCCGCACGCACACACCGACGATTTCTCGACGCGGTGTTGGTTAACACATGGAATCGGCTGCATCTCGCACACACAGTCATGTACGTACATTTTTATAAATATCGGTACACGCGTGTATTGGTCGGTAAGCGTGAAGTGCTCGCTCTTGCACGTGGTGGGTTCGTGTGTGTGTGTGTCTGTCAGTGCCAACTCTGCTATCACTTCCCTCTCCTTCTTTTTTTTTTTGCTTTCTCTCTTCGCTTCTCTC
>JAPYZC010000589.1:0-39453 GCA_030522665.1 Ichneumoninae sp. A BG-2022a | reverse complement strand
CTTTGCGATTTATCAATTAAATCAATGAAAACAATAATATTCACGCGAAACAATAATGAAGATAAGATACGTAGAAAACTGGCCAACCTGACCTTTTCGAACTGTCCGATTATTAGGTCGCGTATCTAGTAACGCTTGTACCATTCTTCGGACACTATATCGTCGGTGTTTTAACAGAATTCAACAATAGAAAATAATCTAGGCTCAAACCTTGTGTAACTTTTTTTCTGTGCATCGGATAATGTTTGCAGTTACGATTACAAGTGTCGTAATGGATTTTTAATACTTCAATTCGGAATAAATCAGATCTGCATAGGAGTGTCCGAAGATTGGGACGTGTCCGAACATCGGTACCGTTACCTTGTAGATATAGCCGAACAGTGCAGAACTGCATTCAAGAGCACACGCTAACGGATCGTGTCTCACGACAGTACGTACTTTATAAACCTACTGATATCGTCATCTTTCAGCCAAGCCGCCGAACATATTCGTTTATCCTCGCTGTCGGGCTGTATTATACCGCGATAGGCGGCGTTACAGGTCTCACGGTAATTGTGAAGAACGTTCAACGCCAGTGTGCAAAAATGCTCGCCTTGGAGCGGAAGAGCTATCATCAGTGCTCGTAACTCGGCGACGCATTGCTCGACTTTTACCGTACTCTGAAATTCATACGAGAGTTTCATACCAAAATATTTTATATTTTTAAAAAAGTGAGTTAGACGAGTGTAAAAAACATCCAGGGTCGTACCTGCAACAGAGGCCTAGTTAATCCCAGATCTTTCATTACTTCCGGTGGAGTCGTGGCTCGCCAAGCTTCCGAACCCTTCGTCGCCGCGTCGATAGTCGTTGCTACCATTACGTGATGTCTGCCCAAAAATACCTCTTTAACATAGTCCGCGATGAAACTATTCAGCGTGCAAGGATTTCTGGAAAATAAATCAAGCAGTTGAGATTATCAAGTTGAGAAATTGAGGAAGTAATGCGCACTTTAAGTGTGCGGCTTTATTCGTTCATATTTCGGTGACGCGTTCATATCATCTACTGGATAATCAATAATTTGAGATAATTTCTGGAATATTTAATTTCACCCGATCCACCGATGTTCATCAATGTCAATTAACAATATGAAATGCCATAAAATGTGCCAACTTTAATAGCAAAAGTCCTTAACCGACCATACTATTTTTAGGTACGATTTTCGAACAATAGCGAAAAATTTAGAAACGTTAGTATTTACGTTTTTTTTTTTCAAAAAGTTCAAAATCACTCCACGTTTGTCAATCATCACGAAAAATTCATTGAACAAAGGTGGGTAACAACTTAATTAATGTCCGGAAACAATGACACCGCAATTGATGAAATTCGATTATAAAAACAAGTCCATTTTTTTTACTGACAGAAGTTCGAAGGTCTTACCCGGGCTTGCAATCGAGGGCTCGTTCGATCTCCTCGATAAATTGCATCATGGGTCTGAATATAAAAGTAATGTTCTTTGGATCAGGTTCGCAAATGAGCCTCTTGTCGCCGACGGTTTGACCGTTTTCCTGCAGAGATGAAATTTATTAAAAGACAGTGGAGCGTTGTGAGCGTTGCGATAATTTATCAACTGTACAATAACTCTCACCACCAGACTGAAGTTACTGTAACGATGCTCTTTCAGATAACTGTTCAGCGCTTTCGGATGAGACGAAGAGTCGAATTTGAATAATGGACCGGTTTTTTGTCTCTGAGGTTTTCGTCGTGCAAAATACGTGTTGATGTCACTGGTGGGTTCGCTAAGAGCAGTCGCGGCGTGCAACGGACCGTCGACCATATTTTGTATGTCCAGGTACTCCGTTAACAGCAATTGCAACTGAAATGAAAATAAATGTGTGAAGGTTTTTTTTTAGGTTTTGAAAAATAACGACAGGATAAACAAACTACTCACGACAGCTTGGATTCTACTCCACACATCGGCCATCTCGTACAGGCGTACATCCAAATTGTATTTACGAATAACGTGAGAAAAACTGCGAAGCGCCATTGAATGAGCACCGGCAACGAATCTGAGCTGATCGAACACAGTGTTGAGCAATTCGAGAAGCGACGACTGACTCTCGGTCGGATTGTTACCGCCGGTAACTCTTATATCCATGTTTTGGGAAGCTATCGATTTGCCCAGCATCCCTTGCTTCTCGGGATTTCTCTTTATCTGATCGGACGTTCGAGCTATAATGTTCAAAAGTTCCGTCTGCATTTGAACTTTTATCGCCTGAAAATGTAATGAATTCATAATTCGTTAACTTTCGTTAACCGGTGATCGGGGTTTATCGATGTTATCGAGTTGTGTCGTAAAAAACACACCTCAACGGCTTCCGGTATTTTGTTGAGCAAAGCAAGGCACTCTATTATGATGGCGATAAAGTGTTCCGAATTCTCTTCGGGATTGGACGAATTCTCGTCCTCGACGATGTTACTCAGATCCTCCAAATTTATATTCGAGCTTCGTCTGTTAAGAGTAAACATATTTCGCATTAATTATTATAGTCGTAAATGTATTTTTTTTTCATGGTGTCCTGTAATCAGTCCGTACGAAATTCAAGGGCATTTACGGACAATTTCTAGGACAATTTCAAGAACATGTCCAGATTGTGTTGGAACACTTATTTAAAAAAATGAAAATATGCATATCGTGCGCGGCGTATAAAATAAATATTTCGTTTAGTAACCGTTTGCGTTGCCATCGCTTCAGAAACAAAAATTACTCGCTCGCTAATATCGATATCGAAACAAACTCACATTTTTGAGGAAATAAAAAATTCAAGAACATTATGTGAATCTAAAGAACGGCTGGCCACTTTGTCATTAAATAATTTATACCGAACCTGGATATCTGACCCGCGGGATAAGCAGGCATGACGTCCAGCAGGGCGCGTTTGACCTTGCTCCCTCTGGAGCTCCGAGATTCGTTTCCTCTCTGAAATTCCCTGCCGGATCCTTGCCTCTTGAGAAACACGTCCCTCGTCGTTTCGACGTACAGATGTCGGCTCAGCTCCTCGAGCAGTTTCATGTGTAGCTGTTGCTTCCGCGTTTCCAGCTCTACCCTCACTTCCCTCAGCGCCTCGACGCCCTCCAAGCTGCCGTCTCCCATGGACAGCGAGGAAACGAGCAACTGTGTCGCGTGGAGATACAGCTTTTTGTTCAAGTAGTGGCTCAGGCGCGAGGGAACGTCGCGAAGTTGATCTCTGGAGAAAAAAATAAAGTTTTCATATCGCTTCCACGTGAAATTTGAAAATCGAAGTTTTTATAGCACTTCCTCATAAAAGTAGGAAATTGAAATTTTTTTAGCACTTCCTTATAAAAGTGGAAAATTGAAATTTTTCTATCACTTTCTTACACAAAACAAAAATTTAAATTTTCTTATCACTTACTCATAACGTTCCTTTATTCACAAAGGCGACTTCATGAATAAAGGAACATTATGAGAAAGTGATAAGAAAATTTCAATTTTCAATTTTTCTAAGAAAGTGATATGAAAATTATCAAAGCACCAAAACTATGGACAGGAAAAAAATTGATAAAAAATTTTGTTCATCCTGCGGCTCACATGTCGTTCAGCAGTTGCAAAACATGCTTGTGTTCTATGCCCTCTAGCCAGAGCTTCATGAGTTCGTCCCTCCTGCATCTCAACAACTGCTTGCAGGCATTCAAGTTCTCCTTGACGGCGTGAATCTTCTCCCTCGAAGCAGTCACCCTCTCCGACAGAGTGCTGAAGATCTAAAATCAGAACCACGCCAAAGGGCTCTGTAAAGGTTTCTCACGTAACATTAAAGTACGTATGAAAGAATCTACAAAATGTACCTTCATGACTTCGGTAAGATCCTGTTCATGGAGCGACACCAATTCGTCAAGACGCTGGTCGCTTCTCTTGTACTCTTTCTCGAGCTTAGCCTTTTCCACTTCCCTCTGTTCATTGGTCTCGCTCGCCGATAAGGCTCTTATAACAGAGATCAGTAAACCGCTCTGTGGATGAATAAAAAAAAATAGCAATTTTTATTTTATTTTTTTAATGACGACAGACATACGGGGGAGAAATGAAAATTGTGTAGAACAAAAAATTCGTTCCGTTCGAACGCGCACCTATCTGGACGCTGAAATATTTTTATTGGGCAAAGTGATTAAGAAAGATGACAAATACGGGGGAGTAACCTCTGCGGAAACGAAAATTCGTTGGGTTCGAGGGAGCGCGTATCTCACGATGATGATATTTTTTGGGCGAAACGATTAACTCACGATCTCTTTGGTGGGCTTGATTCCCCGAGGGGGTTTCACAGGCGGTGCCGTTGACATATTATTTTTCAATCTCGTTCGTCCCAACAAGGAAACGTCAAAAAACCTTCATTACCCACATCAGCGACGAAACAACACAGCGGGCTCCGGAAGCCGTCGCGAGAGGCGGCATGCTCGAACTCGAGAAGCGGTCACGTGATCTCTTTTTTGCATTTGATGGTGGGTCGAAACATGTACCACGTGACATACGAGTGCAAAAGAGTTATAGTTGCATTTTTGCGAAACAATGCCATGTAAAAATGGTTAACATTTGAGGTAAAAGCGAATTGTCATCGAACGCAGTATTGAATTCTACACCAGCTAATACTTTGCTTTTTCGTGAAATGTTTAAAATCTCCGTGTGGCATTCATTACAGTTTTCGTTACCGACTGAGTCTGCTTCACGCCGACTTGTGTGTCATTATTTGCAATTATCACGAGGAGTAACCTTGAGAAGTAGAATGACCTCTGCAGAAATGAAAATTCGTACGGTTCGGGAGAGCATGTATCTTTGGATGCTGACATTTGTTTGGACGCAGCGCTTAAGGAAGATGACGGAAGTATGAGGGAGAAACTTCTGCAGAAATGAAAATTCGTTGTGTTCGAGGGCGCATGTATCTTTGGGTGAAGCGATTAACTCACGGTCACTTTGGTAGACTTCATTCCCCAAGGGGGTTTAAGAGGCGGTGCTGTTGACATTTTTTAAGCTCGATCGTCGTGACGAGAAACGTTAAGAAACCTTCATTACCCACACGAGGGACGAAACGGTGAACTGGGTCCGGAAGTCGTCGCTAGAGGCCGCGTGCTCGAACTCGAGGAACGGTCACGTGACCCGACCGATGCATCGCTTTTTGAATTTCGTGTAATTATTACTTACGGCTATCACGCTGCAATAACGTGAGGTGACCTTGAGGTGAGAGGAAAACATCAATCCCTTTTCTTTTGTTTCGTCGGATACCGGAAACGAATTTTAGCGTTATATATAGAAAAGAAGAGAGCGATGAAGAATAAGAGGAAAGTGGAAGCCACGGTAAAGATATGCGCGGGTGGTCTTCACATCCCCGAAGGATCCACGGTGAGGACAGAAATTGTAAAACTTGGACGGCATCAAGGTATTCACGCTCGAGCCGACCTTCAGACCTTTGTGAGCAGCGTGACGTACAGGCTGAAGAAAAATCGACCGTTTTCGGCGGAGAGCGTGTTGCCTAGAAAAGAGGTGGTCATTGAAAAGGTGAAACATTTAACAATATTTATTGACTTTATCATAAAAAATTGTAACAAAATAGTTGTAATCGAAGGAATAATTGTTGCAGGAGCCCTCGCGAGTCCCGAAAAAGTCGTACAAATCGCTGCTCATTTCAGTCACAATAATCGCAGTATTATTCGTATTATTGAAAACGATGTTTACCGTGGAAGACGAAAAACCGGTAACGGCGGAACCGCGTTTCCGGGTTTGCCTAACGCTGTTCAGAGACGCGGTCGCCGGTGCGCAATCTGTAAAAACATTTTCGGACGATTAATCGAGATTTATGAGCGGTCAAACAAACATTAGTTATAAGACGTTAACAAAAAAATAATACAAGTATAAGTCGAATTTATCTCAAATGTCTTCGTCGACTTAACAAATATGTGTACAATATGGAGAAATACACGCTTATATGATTAAAAAAAAACAATCGTTATGTAGTTATCCTTGCCGAAGATATCTTCGTAATGATTTGTTTTTCCTAGTTATTGGAAATGTCGTCATTAAGATATTATTATTATTGTGAGATATGGTAAAAAAAAATAGTTCATGAAGAAGAAGCGTCGAGCCCCCGGTATCGCGTCAGCTGAACACAGCTGATTGTCGGATCTCTCTGGAGAACGCAAGACGTATTCCGGATATTCTATCAAAATAATCGCGGATGAAAAAAAAGAACAATTGTTACAGTTACTTGCTAAAGCTTTCTTTGTAATCATTAGTTCCCGCCAATTATTGAAAATGTCGTTAAGATATTATTTTCGTTATTTCGAGTTTTCGTAAACAAACAAAACAATAGTTTGCGAAGAAACGTAGAGTTCTCGAGATCGCGTCAGCTGATCGCAGCTGTTTGTTGGATCTCTCTCCCGAGCATGCGCGCGCACGACGTATTCCGTTTAAACATATCAATACCAAAAGTCATTTCTGTTCGATCTCGATCAAACTTATCTGGTCTACAGAAGAAAAACATGCTTTAGTTATTGGAATTTTCAAAGCTTTTTTAAACAGATAGTTTTTTACCAACGTGACTTCAAAGTTACGTATTTTGACATAGGAAGGTTCGGATCTAACCTCAGAAATGATACAGTGTAGCGTTTTTCTCCGCCAATTTCTGTTCGATTGTGTCCAAATTTGAAAAAGATTTATCGTCTCGTTTTTAACTGACTTTAAAAAAACGAAGCGTCCATCTGTTTCTAGCACACTTGCTTTGCGTCACCTTTCTCTCTCGCACAATTTACCGCCTTCAGCAGAGCTCCTCCTTCGTGCCCCCTCGCGTTTCTGGTACGGGATCCGTAACCTGTCAAAATAGTTGCGGACGCGATTCGACATTATTGTTTTTTAATTAAAAAAAAAAAAACCGATCGAGGACGACACGCAGCTGTATCACCGTTTTATAATCTAATAGCTCGTCGATATGTCGAGCATAACGATATCGGCGGTTCGTCCGCGAACGAGCATCCTCGACAAGCCGTTGAGCAAAGGCAAGGGAGAGGTTAGCCTGAGTTGTTATGCACTGTTGTTCTCGGAGCTCGTGCAGTATTGTCAGAATCGCGTCTACACGGTTCCCGAGCTGCAGAGCAAGTGAGTCAATATACAGTAAATAAAAAAAGTTCATCACCCTGAAGATATGTGCATAAAACTAAGTTTCCTCAAGTTATAACAACCGTGTTTTGCATCGCGCGAACTTCACTTGAAGTGTACTTGGAGAATACAATTGCACAAGTGAACATATTTTTTCTCCCTAAAGCCACGCATTGATAGAGATTTGCCGAATATGAATCTTGTTTGTTTGTTTATTTATTGAACGGCACACAAGTATAGTAAAGCTCTGGGTTCGCATTTACCCAAGCTGGCTAATCGTGCAACCGTAGAGTTAGCAGAAAAACGGAGACATTATTTTTCTCATGGAAAAGAATAAGATTCGTGTTTCTAGTCCATTAACAGAGACATGCAATTATATCAATGCCACTATAGATGCACTATTGACCAGGCCATTCAAGATTTTGAAATTTAATGTCATGCAGATATTTTCAGGATCATAAAAAGATTCAAGAAAAACAGTTATAACATTCTTACTAACATTTTGATGTTGGTGCATATAGTAATTGTTTATTTCAATTGTTAATTTCAATTTCAACTGCTGAGTAAAGACCACCAATATTCTATTATATTATATCATACATATTGCAGTTTAGTTTAGTACTTTTTATTGCAATATAATTTACTAGTTGGGGTTCTGAAATAAGATTTTATATAAACAGATTGTAAAAGGAGAAATCCATTGAATAAATTAAGTTATATGATTTTAATACTTCAACTTGACTGTTACCGTCAGATTGGCCGAAATGGGCGCGGAGGTCGGCCACAGAATAACGGATCTTCTGGTAGTCCGCGAGAAGAGTGGAAAACGCGAGACGAAACTGTTGAACGCCCTGCTTTTCGTGAAGAACACTCTGTGGAAATCGCTCTTTGGCAGAGAGGCCGACAAATTGGAGCATGCCAATGACGACGAGCGGACTTATTACATTATAGAGAAGGAATCGTTGGTTAACAAATTTGTGTCTGTTCCGAAAGACAAGGGGAGTCTCAACTGTGCTTCCTTCGTCGCCGGCATCGTCGAAGCTGTCCTCTGCGACTCTGGATTTGTAAGTTGTCTTCGCATGGACGCGATTACTAAGATTCACATACTCTCTCATTTCAGCCAGCCAAGGTTACCGCACATTGGCACAAAGGCACTACTTACATGGTCAAATTTGACGACGCCATCGTCGCTAGGGACAAACAATTGGAAGATCGATAATAGATTAATTATTTGTAAGCCTATAATTGTATAAATAAATAACAAATAAAAATAACTCTTTAATCCCTGCGAGTCTGCGGGAAAGACCCGAACCGAATTTTCATATCTTTTTCGTTTTTAAGCAATAAAAATAATGTTCAGATACGCTGTAAAAAAAAATTGTATGAAATTTAATGTACTGGTACTGGAAGTTTTAAATATCTTACTTATCTTTTAATAATTTACTTTGCTTTTACTATAAAAGTACTTTAATTCCAGTAATTTACCTTAATTTCACTCTAAAAGCCCGGTAATTGTTCATGACAATTGTACATTAAATTTAATGTACCTGTTTTTGTATAAAAACGTCCTATCCAGTGCATTACATTTCAAATCTTTTTTAACAGTGAATCCCTTTTGTTTAATGAAATTAGTTTAAAAATATTAAAAATTAAATGAATAATTATTTAATTCAATAATAATTAAATTAAATAAGAAATTATATCATATTATAATAATTAATTAACATAATGGGCACTATGCAATTAATGGACCCGACATTTTCCAACCCTCGGGAGATCCGCATCGTCGTGGACACCGGGCAAAATTGGAGATTATATCATACCAAAGAAACCTATGGAAACATACATTGTAATACAGGGTTGCGAATCGAATCTGAGACAATCAACCAATTTCAAAATACACTCAATAATTGTATAAGTTGTCAACTTTCTTTCTGTAAATAAATACTAATAATAATAACAATATTCATTTGGGACAGTCAATGATTGTTTTCGTTTCCCATTGCCGACACCACGTACTTTGATACGTTTCAGTTTATTTCCAAGCTATACATTTATCATTGAACAATTGGTATCTACAGAGTATCGCATATTCCTCTTTGCAGTTGTTTTAATAGAACTTGAATTCTCTGTCACGATAGCTGACCTGTCCAGTGCGTAATTTGTGTTCCCTAGCATCCTGCGGAACAAAAGGGTAAATACATTTTTTTTAGAAGTCTCCACATGTATACGAGATATGCATCTATGCATGTATACAAGATAACAGTGCCAGCTTACTCTGGAACCGAAGATCCAGTACGAACCCACCAAGATAGGAAGGACCGCAGCGCAGAAACTAAAAACGGCGCTTTTCACATTCGGCCTAAAATGCTCGAGAGCAGTTTCTCTCATTGACTGAAATCTTTCTAGTCCGAGATCGAACTGCAACGAAAATGCAATGTTAGTTATGTAACAACAACGAACGATGTTTGACGTTCAATTATCGACCGATATTTTGTGTTGATAGAATTTTACGACTGTAACATACGAAGTTTAATAACAATCGAGCGCAGACAAAGCGTTACTTTGCCATCGAACGACATTGTTTCTATACAACATTCGAACGGGCCAATGACGAATGTACGAGATCAAGAGGTTACAATTTCGAGAACACTTGCCACAGTGCCTGAATACTCCATTCCCATTTTGTACGGGTTTCCAACTTGTTGCAAGTATTCCGCACGAAGCCGAGTACGCCTCGCGGCACGATATTCCAAGATTCTTTTCTCCTTCGCGGAGACATCGAAAGTTTCTCGGCCCGACATGATTCTTCCTTCTCGTCGCGAAGCCGAACCGAGTCGGTAAAATTTTTTCGTCACGAAATGTTCGCCACAACCGGGAGACAATCGATACGCGTGAACCTGCAGTGTATCGAAGTATCGAAGTGTAATCGAAGCACGATCGAAAAGTATCGAAGCGCGCGCAGGCGTGCGAAGAGATTGTTGTTGCGTGCAGAGATAAACAAGCAAAAACAAACAGTCGGAAGTCCGAGGAGATAAAAAAGAGAAGATTAGTCGAGAGAGCGGTGAGGGGTGTTTTAAGGCTCCACCTACAAAAATGTTACAAAACGGTGTGACATAAGCGCCTGTCGTTTTGTTCTCCACGCGCTTCGAGATCGTCCGACCCGATAGCGAGAATGAATCACGCTCGAAATGTTACGTCGATAATCATTTATCAATGTATATTCGGCGCAATATGCTGGGTCCTTTTTTCCGAAACAAACATCTCCCGCGTTCTTATCGATCCGTGAATCTTTCTGGCAAGCGCGTGTGCTCCAACTGTTTCGTAAAAAAAAAATAACAAAAAAAATGTCAATTTTTTCCTCAAACATGCTTCACCTTCGATACACCTATAGATATACACCCCACAGCTAAATAGATGGGTAATACCAGACATTACACGGTTTCCTGGTAATATCGCAGGCATATTAAGTTTCAGAAAATACTGCGCACGGATTGCGCAAGGCGTGTGCGCACGCGCAGTAAGCTCGACGCTCCATCACGGCGTTAACGAAAACAAATGAAAGAACAGATAAATAGCCGATGAAACGCGCGGGTTCATTGTCGATAGCAATTATACGTAGAAGTAGATCCGACAATGATCTCGCGTGCAGTCAAGGACCTGTTCGTTCCGCAGCCTCGCGCGGAAGTACGTTCTTTGTCCCCACGCCTCAACGATGTGGGTTACTCGATTTTATTTATTTAATCTCGGTCACATGAGGCTTCGGAACATATGACTATGACTGATCGGGTTACCAGTTCAACGGGGGTGGCAAACTCCACGTGACGCGATAAAACAACATTAACACATTTGTTGCTTTTCATCTATCGATTATAAATACGGAGTATGTATACACATGGAATAATAGAGAGGACACGTGATTCACGCCGTATTATCCTACTCTCTCTCGCTTCTAATCGCGACAGGCGATGGTAGGGCGCGCTGGAGGCACGCGTTGAGTGTGCAGTTCCGCACTCGGTCTGTTCATTAGCTCTCGAGCATTCGTCGAGGTAGTTGTCACTCGAGAGTACCCTTCGACATTCGATTCCGGTGAGTAAGCTCCTACAACAATAATAATCGTCGTTCACAAATTATCATCCTCGACCATTGTTTGCATGCGTCGGGAGAATAACTGATTTACGCAACGAAAGTTATCGAGCGCATTGTGTCAATAGTGTGTACTAACTGTATACACGGAAATTATGTATGTCGCGTACGCGCAGTTTCTGACGCAAATCCAGCCAACGATTTGTTTTTCTTATTCGTTCCGATCAACTTGTTTGTTTTTTTTGTTTTTTTTTTTAATTTCTTGACGATCGGAATCTCATAATGATTGGATGCATCCGTCAATGTTCCGTCGATAGGAGTGTCTCGTAGCGCGGAAAAATGATGACGCTCTTTGTGACTGGAGCTTCCGTAAAATCCGTGAGTCACGGCGATCGTCCGTTGCCAGAAACAAAGAGATGTGTTTACCGTTAGGCTATGTCGACGAATTTTTTTCGACACCATCCGAGCACCATGGTTGTCAAGGACCTTGAAAGCCTGGAAAACCGGGAAAAGTCAGGGGATTTTTTTGCACCTGGGAAAGTCGGGGAAAAGTCATAGGAATTTTTTTACAACCCTGGACATTTTTTTGAATCTGATGACGTTTTACGTTTAATCTGATTTTACGTTTAATTCCGTGCTGCACGACGTCCACATTTTTCGTTTCAGCAAACTTGTCACTATATAGAGCATATATATGATCATCGTGATATTAATTTCGTTGGAAACTTAAAAAATTGTGAAATGAGTTTCATATATTGATAATCATTTATGTTGCATTTTGCGTTATTTTTAATCGTCCTTTTCTTAATTAAATTAAATTTTTGCTCTGGAAAACCGGGAAAGCTCAGGGAATCTCAGTTGCAGAATTTCGCGGCAACCATGGAGCACGATTGATGACGCTCGTCAGCTGTTATCATACATTTTATCGGACCTCGTTTCCCAGTGGGAAGCAAAGTTTTTGTTTGTTGCGCGTTGATTGACGTTCTTGATTTATGCGCGACAGTCAAAGCGCGCGTTGAATTTCGGGCTCGGGCTGTTTTTTTTTGCGAACCATCCGAGCACGATTGATGACGCTCATTGTACATTCACCGTTATCGAATATTTTTTTCGTCAGACTCCGCTTCGCTCTAGAACGTTGAATTATTATTCCTTTCACATTGATTGACGTTCGTGATTTATGTACGTAGGTCGACGATTGATACACTAATTATGGATGCACTAATTTAGGATTAGGATGCACTAATTGAGGATTCGAAAAATTTTCGCGAAGCGACGATTTCTCTCCGAGAGGGATTTACGAGGCTCGTCGGACATTCACCGTTATCGGGTGTTTCATCAGACTCGCTTCCCACTAGGACGTTGAGTTTTTTTTTCCTTCCGCACCTTGATTGTACATTCTCCTCGCGACCGCTACGCAGCTAACCTGCCGCGCTGCGAAGGACTAGCTTTGTGTACGAGGCGACGATAATAGTGACAAATTTTGCGAACGATATCTTCGCGATTCGTTCGCGCGTGTTCGGTAGGTCAACTGGTTCGGGACAGAGTTTGATAGAGGTCGTGATTTACGACACGGCGATTAATCGAGGGAACTCGGTTAATTGTTATTGCCGATGTTGGGTCAATCGCGTACGAGCTTTGACTTTGTTAAATTTGTTTGACCGCGCATTAACGATAAAGACGATAAATGTATTAGTATCGAAACGCGACTCACGGAGAGGTCGCTGCTATGTCGAAACGTCGTTCGTCCAATATTTCGTCCGTACAATATAGGTGAAGGTTATTTAGTGTTTGAATATTCGTTGTTTTAGATAATCTGTTTGCAATCATGAAGAGTCTGCTCGTCGTCTTGGTGGCGTTTTTTGCCGTTGCTCAGTCGGTAACACTGTACGACCTTGTGGCAGAGGAATGGGGCTCGTTCAAGGTATGTTTGTAAATCGTCGATAGACATTATTATTTTCCTTTTAATCTCGTACAACTAAATCGATTAAATTTTTTTTTCTTCTTCAATTTGAAACTCATAGATAATAAAAAAGAACGAATGAAATTCGCAACTATAATTGTATTGTAAAATTGTAGACTCGTTATTTAATATAAGTTTTAAAAATTTGCAATCTTATTAACTTCATCTATTAAATCTATTTTGGTAAAATTTCGATATCGTAAACCATTGCAACTATTTTCTTTCAAAGTATGTTTATAAATCGTTGATAGACATACAATTTTTTTTATCTTGTACAACTAACTCGATTCAATTGTTTTTTTCAATTTCAAACAAAAAAGAACAACCAAATCACAACTATAATTGTATAGACTCATTAGTGAATGAGTTTTTAAAAAAGCACTCTTATTAACTTCATCTTTTAAATCTGTTTTGGCAAAATTTGGCATTGCAGGTATTCAGTGGCGAATAAACATTTCGGCAACACGTTCGTAAAAAAGAGCCATTACTGAACTCACAAAATAAAGTTTTTTTGGCTGCACTTGATTACAACCCATTTTTTTTTAATAATGCAATATCGATGAAACTTACATTTGTATAAAAAGCATGACAAGAAAAAAAGAAAAGCAGTGAATCATTTCTTCGGTGACGAATTAGCGCATGTAAGCTGATCTAAAATCACGTTACATCAGCGCCGAGTGTCGAACAGGCGAGTGCAGTAACGCACTCTGGAGTTTAGTCGCTTCCTGCTCGTAACTCGATATCAACAACAGATTAGCCTGAAACACGTAGTCAAAATATTTGGTTGCAACCGAACGTTCGTATGACACGACGCCTTTGATATCGTTCTTCTGGAACTATTGTCTTGGCTCGTCGCTTTCGTTGTTTTCTCGTTCCGAGCCTTATCTCGCTATGACTCCCATTTTTTAACAATACTGAGCTATAGTCACCCCCGCGACAATGAATACCAACGCCGATTACAGTCATCTTTTTTTTTATACAGACGGAGCACAAGAAGAACTATCCGAGCGACATCGAGGAACAATTCAGAATGAAGATTTTCATGGAGAACAAGCACAAGATTGCCAAGCACAACATCAAGTTCAGCTCGGGACAAGTTTCTTACAAATTGGCCCTGAACAAATACGGTGATATGGTGGGTAAACCAAGTTGATAAAAAGAAAATCCCAGTTGGTCTCTCGTTTTTTTAAAATACATTTAAAAAAATTTTCCGCCTCGCGGATGTTCGATCGCAAAGATTGGCAACCGCGGGATAATTATTGTTTCCTCAATTGTATTACTCTGCGCTTACGTAATTCGTTGTTGACTCGTCATGTGCGATGCGACATGGAGATGATGAGCGATCGCGAGTAATGCATATTCGCGCAGTTGCTCGAATCTATCGGCCATTATTTTCCCGGCTGGTATCGAACACGCAAAGTTTGCGATTCGTTTCTGACTGGTAATTAATCGCATCCTCGTTCGATAAAAAAAAATAAACAGCTTCATGATGAGTTTGTGAATATGAAAGCAATTGCGAGCAATTCATATTTGCGCAGTTGCTCGAATCTATCGCAAATTATTTTCCCCGCTGATACGCAATTTGCAAAGGCTGGGAAAAAATTTTGGTCAGGGAATTTCAAAATTGGTCAAGGAATAAGTAAATTGTTGCTGAACCTTCTGCAAAAAATAAGAATTATATAAAAGGGAGCTTTAAAAAAATGTGGGGATATTTTGAATAAAAATAAATAGAATCAAATATTAATACAATAATTAGGCATTTTCATTTGCATCATTAATTTTTTTGAATATAAGTCGTTAGAAGTTTGGTCACGGAAAAGTGAGGGCATTTTTTCCGGGGCAAAAGCGAACACCATGTTGTCGCACATGCGCTTAAACTTACACACGTTTGTTGCATCTGTATGTTGCGTGCTGCAAATTCAACGGTTCCGATTCTAGAGTCAATGGTTTATGTTTATATGAAGTTAATGTCAATTAACTAAATGATAATTATATTTAAAAAATAACCGCATTAACTAATAAAGGTAATGAAGCGCTGTCTTATCGTTTTAAATATATAATAATAGTAAACGTTTGAATTGAGTATGTTATCCGTGTTATCTGAGATTTCACTTATCCGAAATACGCCCTCTCCACATTGCCTCGGATAAACTAGGTTCTACTGTATTCGCGCAATTCTTGGAATCTATCGCGAATTATTTTCCCCGTTTGCGTATCAGAGTTTGCCATTTGTCACTGTCTGATAATTAATCCTCGTCCGATTTTTTAAAAACAGCTTCATCACGAGTTCGTGAACACCCTGAACGGATTCAACAAGTCGTCGACGAACCATCTCGTGAACTCTGCTTTCTTGCCCGTTGGTGCGACGTTCCTCTCCCCCGCCAACGTTGAACTTCCCCAGGCCGTCGATTGGAGAACGAACGGCGCAGTTACGGAAGTTAAAGACCAGGGTCACTGCGGCTCTTGCTGGGCCTTCTCAGCCGTGAGTTAACTCCGCTTAATTTATTACGAAAATCCATTCTGGACCCGCATGAGTCTTTTGTACTTCTCACAGAGTGACCGATGTTGCCCGCATGCCCTCAGCTTGCGTTCAATTTAGGAACTTGAGGGTTTCCGCCATAGCAAGTGACTAGAAACGCATGCATATTTCGTGGTTTTTTGTTATCGGTAAATGGACGAGAACAAAATCGAGATACAGTTTTGTCGATTTAATTTTTTTAGGGTGGAAGGAGGATATATTAAAGATCGTTTAGGAATTATTTCATTCAATTTTATTGTTATTATGTATTTTTTTTATCGGTCGGCGTAAACAATTTTTTAAAAGTTCTTTTGCAGTGTTCCTGATTTCACCTTGTTACTTTATCAGAAACAAACGCCTTTATTCGAGCGCTCCATAATTTTCGTCATACGGTCTGTAACTTTCGTAAATCGTTGAATCACGACATAAACATTTTACAGAATGTTCTTGACACTATAATGTATGCGATTTTTTTTAGAAATTGTACTGTGGCCTGAGTCCTTAAACCAGTGTAATAATAACGCGATATTAAAAAAATAGTTTAAGAACCGAATATAAAAAAGCATGGCTCTGTCGTAGACCGGTGCCCTGGAAGCTCAACACTTCAGAAAGACGGGAGTGCTCGTTTCCCTGAGCGAACAAAATCTCGTCGACTGCTCCGGAAAGTACGGCAACAACGGATGCGAGGGTGGCATGATGGACAACGCATTCAGATATATCAAGGACAACGGCGGTATCGACACCGAGAAGTCTTACGCGTACGACGCTCAGGATGAGAAGTGCCGGTAAGATATTCGAAATGAAACTCGTGCTCGTTGTTGAAATTAATCTTAACGTTTTTCGATTTTTTAAATTAATATTAATCCTTGAATAATCGAAAAAGTAATTTAGCAAAAAGAATTAATAAAACTTAAATGACCCCGCGCGAATTCAAGCGCTGGTGAAATTAACCTTCACGTTTTTCCGTGTTAAGAATTAATATTAATCCTCGAACAATGTAAAAAGTAATTCAGGAAAATTAATGAAAATTAATTAATGCCTCGCAGATTCAAGCGCAGCGATGTTGGCGCCGACGACGTAGGTTTCGTCGACATTCCCGAGGGTGACGAGGAGAAACTGAAGGCCGCAGTCGCCACAACCGGACCGGTCTCGATTGCCATCGATGCTTCTCACCAGAGTTTCCAGTTCTACTCCGAAGGTGTGTACGACGAGCCCGAGTGCTCGTCGACGGAATTGGATCACGGTGTGCTTGTGGTTGGATACGGAACCGACGAGAATGGAGTCGATTACTGGCTCGTAAAGAACAGCTGGGGCAATTCCTGGGGCGAGCGCGGATATATCAAAATGTCCCGTAACAAGGACAACCAGTGCGGAATCGCCTCTTCCGCCAGTTATCCTCTTGTCTGAGCTCTCCGAGAGAAAAAAAAACAAAAAACATTATAGCGGCTAAGCAACGAGACATTCTCTATTAAGAGTGACGTCCTCGCGACTGGTGTAAATAATGACAAATCCAATATGAACTAGTTGAAACTTGAAAGGAGAAATCAAAATAGAGGCTCTAGCTAATTGATTTTTAAGTAACTTGCCATTTACGAAGCAAAAATTCGTTTTACCGTTCTCTCTCTCCTCGGCAGCGTAAAAGTTTAACAATTATCTTCCTACCTAGTTATGCATTGTTTTAAATCCGATCAACATTTTTAAACGATTATTATTTTTTTATCTCTAAGGAAATTGCATTTCGATTGTAGACAATGTGTGATTTAATAAAGTTGGGATAATTGAGTACTTAAAAAAATTATTTCCTCTGCAATATGACGAGTTCACTGTAGCGAAGTTACGTACACTCGTTCGAGCGTAGTTTTCTGTAAGAGATCGATCGGATATCCGGTATTGTGGATAAGATCGAAGTCTTATCCAAAATATACGCAAACGACGGCGAGACAGTGATCTGCTTATCACGAGCCGCGATGTCTTCTCGCCGTTAATGTGAATCAGATAAAGACGAATCGTCCGGCGATCTACGAAGGTCTGTGAACGATTGTTCGAATATGGAGTGTAAAATTTTTCTTTCGCGTATCGCGGATCGTCGCATCGGAAATTGCGTTTCCGCGTGAAAGACCTTGATACGGTGTCGCGCTGAAGCATCGAAGTTATCGGCGAGGTAGATCTGTCCGTCCGTCGCCAAGATATAAAAATATCTCGTGGAATGACGAAGGAAAAACTACGTTATCGACGTTATCAAGAATATCCTATCCAGCGGTGCTTTCGAGTTGGCATTGTTCTTCTGTTTGTTTGTCGTTGGCTCCATTCACTTGGCGTTTTCCGTGATTATTATAACGTGCGTGCGCGCATGCGCATAGTCATTTTTTGCTACGAATTCTGAATCTTAAGAGGAAACGAAATATCGCGGTGGTAATGAAAACTAATGGACTTTTCTCAAGGGTGCACATTTTTTTGAGGGACAAGCAAATTCGTACCAAACAACGACCGTGCGCATGCGCAAGGCTGTGTTTTGTCAGAATTCGTACTAGAAAACAACCGTGCGTGTGGGCGCACGTTATGTCAAATTTCAATTGTTGCAGCAAGTGAAATTTAACATATCATCAGCTTAGATAGTTAAGATAGCAATAGCATACGTTCGAGCTCCCACCCGAGAACTCAACACCCGACGATACGATGCGATACGATCGCCGGTGTAGAGTTTCCGGTGACATGCAACGCGGTAATGCTCACAACTACAGTCTGACATGCATCAGTAAAATACCCGCCTGATTCGACGGCGGGGACGAATGCGCGGGAATCCTGTAGGGGGGCTCGATGTGGCGCAGGAAATAATGGCGGAAATAATATTGAGAAATGTTTTAAATACAAACATAACGATCGACGAATTGTTCGATTGGCTGACGTCGGAAAATATCGAGGTAAACTGCGCTTCTCGTAAAAAGAAAATCATAAAAGTCAAAGACGATACTTGCTACATACTTTCCGGCTTATATACGCAAACGAGTTTTAGGTTAAACCCTGCATATGTTTACTCACATCGCCGACGTATCTTCGTCTATTTTCAGGAAACAATTTTGCCCGATATCGTACAAAATGGATCTACACGCGCCGAATTCGTATCCTACTTCCTCGATTATCTCCGAGAACAGTGCAAAAGGTAATCGACGAATATAATACGTCGTTTCTTCGCCATACACTCTTATCTCGAGTCGGACATTGTTCTTTTTAATCTTTTTATTTATTTATTTTTTAAGCTTTTTTTATAAATCTGTTTGTTTGTTTATTAAACGGATTTCTCCTTTACAATATTTTTTGCTTTTACGTATAACTTAAAACATTTTCTTTGTTCTCATCATCATTTTTCTGCCTTCATTTTATATCACTTTTATCTTACAACTAAATATCAATGACGCCTATATGTCGAATCAAACCAAAGAACCTTTTCCCTTGTACTTTCCTGGAACCTGATGAGCGGCAGACCAGAATAGTAAAGGTCCAGGTTTGCATTACCCAAGCTAGCCAATCATGCTACCGTAGAGTTAGCAGAAAAAAATCTGTTTATTTCTATATTTATTATTTAATTACCTTTCTTTTGTAAATCTTTATTTATTTATTTTATTTACGGCATATGCGCTTTTTCATAAAAGTTCAGATAATGTAATAGCCGTTTGAGATCAAGTTGAAATTAGTTATGATTCTGACTTTGTACAGTTTGTTTCAAACAGTCTTCCCGAACAGCTTTTATTGTTGTATCGCTCGTGTGTCACTCGTAGAGAAGAACTCGTGCAGAGTTCCCTCTCGTATACATTGTAATTGGTCCCGGGAGCAATTTATTTATTTATTTGTTTATTTACGGGACGAGCCCTTTTACATAAAATAATTCAGATAATATAATAACATAACAGTATGAGATCAAAATTAAGTTCATAATGCTTTTTTTGTCTTGCACAGTTCACAAATTAGTTTTTCGATGTATATGACATTGTTTTTTGGTATAGTTTACTACACATGAGATTGAAAATAGTCATGAAATTTATTTATTTTTAATAATTTTTGTTTATTTATTTCTAGTTATCTTTTTTTCTCAAAAGCTTCTCAAATGTGTTTTCAGCATTTTGCCGGAGGTCAAAGATGTCCAAGAGAAGCCGTCCAAGAAGCCAATACAGAATGGACCACAGACTGAAGCTGCGCCTGTATCCAGAGAATCGCTGTCCAGCGAAGTTCCAGGAACTCCGCCTCACACAGACAAGCCTGAGACTCGTTGCGGCAACGAGTCGCCCGCCAGTCCTTACAGCGACTACAAATCGCGTCACGGCGGAAAGCCAGTTTTTCGAATACTACAGCCTAAGAGCTCGCCTCGTCCTCAAAACGCCGCACCCGCGGCTCCGAAAACGGGGAGTCCGGCAAATTTGAGAATGCCAACCGCGGATTTTCCGCCTTTGCCTCATCAGCAAAGCGCCACTTCGCCCGCTCAGAATTTTTTGGCTGCGCGTTGTCCGACGCCGGAGAAGTTCCAGGCGAACGTTCCGCAGCCGATGTCGCCCCGATACTGTCCCGACAACGGAAGATTTACCGCGAACGGCGATTCTCCGTACAACAGTATGTTGCAGACGGTGCCGAGAGTCAGCCTCGGTAATTTGAGCCAGGCGCAGATTCGGATGGAAAATCTCAGCGTATCCTCGTCGTCGGAGATTTTCGACGGCAGTTTCTCAAACGTAAACGCCGACGCGAGTTCGCCGCGTAGATGTCACATTTCCGCGATAAACGGATCGAGTTTCGTTAACTCCTCAAACGTTCCGTTGAGCCCTATTTCGCCTCTGTACGCAAACAGCACGTTGAATCTTTGTCCGAGGAGAAAAGATTTGTCGTACAGCGAGACGTCCAAGAGCCACGATTTAACGAGCGGCAGCGGAAATCTCAGTGCGGTCAGCAGCAGCACGCCGAAAAATGTGTCCGGACAGAAATCCGGTAAGGCCGGACAAAATCAGAGTCGCTGTCTCGGCGATTTCATGGAACAACAGGGACAACAGGGACAACAGGCGAAGGGACAGCAGGGTCAAAAGAGCAAAGGACAACAAGGCAAGGGTCAACAGGGAGACCAAGGCAAGGCACAACCGGGACAACAAGGACAGCAAGGACAACAGGGCAAGGGAAAACAAGGACAGCGAGGACAACAGGCCAAGGGAAAACAAGGACAACAAGGACAACAAGGCCAGCAAGCACAACAGGGCCAGGGACAACAAGGACAACAGGCCAAGGGAAAACAAGGACAACAAGGACAACAAGGCCAGAAAGCACAACAGGGCCAGGGACAAGAAGGACAACAAGGACAACAAGGCCAGCAAGCACAACAGGGCCAGGGACAACAAGGACAACCAGGACAGCAACCACAACAGGGTCAGGGACAAAAAGGACAGCAAGCACAACAGGGCCAGGGACAACCGGGGAGCTCGAAGAAGAGTTCGCAGATCTCGAAGAAGAATTCGAAGAGATCGCAGATGAGGGCACTGTTTCTGGAACGGCAAACGGCGAGCCCGCCGGCAAACGAAAACAAATCGACGCGGAGGATCAAACCCACTAGGCTGGATGTTACCGACGACAATAGTGTGTAACAGTATCACGTTTTAAAAGATCGACGTGGAGATCTATTGAAATCTAGATAAATTCGACATTTTCTTAACACTACTGAACGAAAGTTATTTTATTTTATTTCCCAGAAAATTGTGGCGAAGAAGTTTTCGGGGTGATAAGCAGACCGACGGCGGTGAATCCAAAATTCGTCGAGGCTCTGTCGACGGACAAATCCGAGGAGGAAGTGTCGTTCGGGGTCGAGAGAGGCCTGCTGAAGCTCGAGAGGCAGAGACAACCGAAGAACGAGTCAACTGCCGAGGCGGCCAACGTCGAACAAAAATCGTCGAAAAAAACTAAGGTCGAATCCACAGTCGTGCCTCGATTAGACTCGGTCGAAAAAGTCGAGACACTGAAGACTCTTGCTCGTATCTACAGCGGCATTATCGATCGCAATTTAATGACGAATCCCATGATGGAACTTTACTTTTTGGTGACTCTTCTCACGAGTCAGTACAAAAAAACGGACGCGAAAAAATGTGTGGTCAAGAAAAGTTCGAGCGACGGCAATGACAAATCTTCGGCTTCCGTTAAATTGTTGGAGACGCTGCAAAGCGATCTCGGATGTGCCGTACTGATCGAAGACGTTTCCTCGGACGTCGACGAATCAGAGTCGATCAATGACGGCGAGGAAGTTAACGATACGAACGATAATTCGATTCACAGTAACTCGAGGAATTGCTCGGAAACGAGCGACGACGAACGTAAACATTTTAAGGACGAGTATCTCGGGACGGCCCACAACTGCGTTTATTTTGCCACGATGGTCATGCTCGATCAACAGTTTCTCCTCAGCGTTCTCGATAGAGCGACGCTGAAGCTGCTGTGCGAAAATCAACAGATTGCCGAATTTCAGCCCGAGCTACAGAAATGCCTGAGCGAAATATACAGTGCGAAATGTCTGCAGACGAATCGCATTAAGCAGTCCGACTCGGGGTGCGTTCGAACGGTGATCAGTTACAGTAGAACCTCGATTTTCCAAACACCCATTATCCGGACTGCCGTCGGTTTGGTTAAAGTTTCTACTATCCGAAATATTGCGCGAAATTCTCGTGTCCTTACATTGTTGCGCGCCACAAACAACAAGCATATTCAAGCACGCTAGAACTCACTTAGAGGCTCGTACAGCATTATCATGCATGCGCGTCAGTCATATGCACAGTATATATTATTTTCTCAAACCCAACAAATACATACACACGTATGCAAAATTTATTTTTCTTAATCTACTAGTTTCGTAGTTTATTGCGCTATCGCTTCAACGTCCAGTCGTTCCGCCTTTAAGCGCAAGCATAATGTACTTACGATGGAAAAGTAATTAGAAATTCTTTCGAAACTCGATAAGGGAGATCAGCACATCGTTAGGGTGCTCGTATGTTGTTGACAAATGCGTATTGTAATTTGTTCTATATGCATCGCGCTTATCGCTTAACACTGCTTCACAGTTCTGTTGTTCAAATGTTCGCTAATTCGAACGAGTTCCGGTTCCAACTAATTCGGATAATCGAGGTTCTGCTGTAGTATTTTTCGTTGTCTCGATGGCAATTAATTTTCATTTTTGTATTTTTTTAATTACTCTTTGCTTGCAGAAATTTACAGACCAACGTTTGTTTCCAAGTTGACACGGACAACCGCGAGACTTTTCCGTCCCTCGTGGCTTTCTCGCTGTTCCGAAAGCAACGAGACTTGTTCTACGACATACTGAAAGTTTGGGAGGAGAAGCATTTGGTCAAGGGTTGGATATTTCAGACTGCGTTGAAGACCAAGATAAACGCTCTGCTGACTCTTCACACCGATCCGGTCAACTATTGCCACTTTGCGAAATTATTTGTCTCACAGTTGCTCGTCTCTTCTGTTCAATGCGGACAGGCGGTAAGCACCGGCGACCTAAGAGGAGACCGTAACTAAAAGGGGAAACCGAACTGACCGATAATGTGAATTTTTCTGCCCAACAGGAAGATCCTATGAACGACGAGAGTCTGAGCTTTCTCAAGTCGCTGAAACATCTGAATCCCGAAAAATTGATGCAACTCAAAGAGAGACTGGTTACACCGTTGTCGTCGACCGGTCCTGTACCTCAGCCCGTATTTCCCGGGGTTCAAGAATTCTACAAAGAATTCATTCTCAATGCGTCCAACTGGAAGTTCTACGTGATATTGGAAATGACATTGATACGCGAGATCGTCGAGCTCAACGAAGTTCAGTTCGCCGGTAGCGAAATCGAAGGAACAGGTATTGCGCCATTGAGTTCTCGGTCATTCCGGTCGATCACATCAGTAGACGATGTCAAACTAATTTTTATTTTTTTTTACAGGAACGACGGTGGATGAGAGCACGAAGCAAAATTTCATCACTTGCGTATCCAGTCTGAGGCTGCTGGCAAAATTCCTGAGTTTCACGGTATCCCTGCCGCTCAGATCTGCCGCGAATTCGCCCGAGTGGTTCGGGCTGCAAACCCAACTTCGAAGCCGCGTAAGCAATTATTCCAAATCGTTCGATTAAATACGGTGGTCTGCAGTTTTCCTATGCATTTAGTCGCAGTACGAATGCGATACAGGGGAAAGTCGTTTGCGGCCTTAAAAATCGGGAGCTTCGCTCGGTGCGTAAGAAAAAAAAAAAAGTGATTAGTAATTACGCATCAAACGAGCCGACCTGCTATTCTTTATATATATGTATAATATATATTATATATTAAATATACATATTATATATATTTTTTAAATCGTTCGATGAATTAATTTAATCGAAAGTAAATCGGTAAAACGAATTTTCCATGACGACGTGCGGTTTATTTTTATTGAAAT
Organism: Ichneumoninae sp. A BG-2022a; assembly: GCA_030522665.1. Classification (NCBI taxonomy): domain Eukaryota; kingdom Metazoa; phylum Arthropoda; class Insecta; order Hymenoptera; family Ichneumonidae; species Ichneumoninae sp. A BG-2022a. The sequence continues at coordinate 15,322 of JAPYZC010000589.1, read as the reverse complement.
TGCTTCTTTATTTTGCAGATTTTGCCATCGCTGGATCTTCGAAGTAGCCTCGTAGACGCTCTGACGCACAGACGATTGTCATTGACCGTACCGTGGATCGTTCAGTACATGGCGATGCTCGACACGATCACGCTGCGTATGCCGTACTACGCAAACCTCGGCGAGATTCTCTACTGCATATATCGGGTCTCGAATAATAGCCATACGATCAGTTCCTCCGACGATTCCATATCGCCGCAAACCGCCATATTGATGATGTTCACGATCGGATGGTTGTTCGATCTGCCGCACTTCCCGCGCGAACTTCACGCCTACTGGCAAATTAACTGCGACGCGAAGAAGCTGAGATCGATCGGCAGAACGAACACCGACGATGCGAGAAACAACGAACTGACGTCGATCAACGTCGTGTCTTCCAAACAATTTGACAAGTACAATTCGAATCTGGACAAATTAGATATTATCGACGATCGTACGCTCTACGAATGCTGTCCGTTCTTGACCGAGTTCAAGGTGCTATTGATATCCGGCAATGCGGTTCTCGGCAACAGCAACGCCAATCGACACATAACACCAGTCTCCAGTCAACTTTCTCAGCCGACCTTTGGCGTTAAAAAAAAGAATCTTCAAGTAAGCCCCTGCTTTTATTCTATCTCGACTCTTCGTAGTACCATTTTTTCAACATTCTCAGCCGACCCTCGGTGTTTAAAAAAAAAGAATCTTCGAGCCAACCCCCTGCTTTTATTCTATCTTGATTTTCCGTAGCATCATTTTTTCCAACTCGCTCGGCCGACCCTCGATGTTAAAAAAAGAATCTTCAAGAAAACACTGCTTATCCTATCGTGATTTTTCGTAGTATAATTTTCTTTTTCGACAGTAAATCACGGATGCAATTTAACGTTCTATATTTATTTTATTTTTTTAAACGCGACAATACTTTTGTGCAGATGCAACTGGAAGAAGCATTTTTCCACGGTCAACCGAGCTCAATAAGAAAGACAGTGGATTTCGTCGCGGAGAGGGTGGCCTCGAGCTGCGTAAAGTACATCTGCAACACGATAATCCCAGCGGCGAAAGAGCGAAACATGAAAACGTTTATAAAATCGAAAAATGGTAAGCTCGACTTGACCGTGAAAGACGATGATGAGGATGAAGAGGAGCCTGCCTCGTCGCCGAAACAATCGCCTACAAAATCTTCGAGGAAGTCGCAGGCGAGTACTTGTGACCAAACGATTTTCCAGCGAAGTTTCGCGAGCCACTTTGATAAATCGGGACATTTTTATTTACAGGCTGAAGCGATGGAGCGCCAGTTGGAAGGACTAGCCAAGACGATAATGAACGACGTCAAGAACGAGGGTAGAGAAAAAATTTCGGACATGTGCGAAACCCGAACGCTCAAGTCCATCGAGTCGCTCCTCGCCGACGACACTTTTCCTTGCGTCAAGGAGACATGCGTAGCCATAACGAAGAGAAACGCTACGGAGCGCATCGATCAGTGGATCGATTCGCACATAATCGAGTCGCTGTTTCTCAAAACCATGACATTCGAATTGAGGAGGTTGTTGAAGGGGGAGGACGTCGATCAAGCGGAGAAGGAAAATCGTCACAATCCGGAAGTCCCGTGTCCGACCGAGGTTATCGGGATGATGAGGGTGAACAGAATTTTTGTTTCGATCATTGTTTTGAGGTGAAGTGAAAGTCACGTGACGGAGCCAGGAGTGCGAGGGTGATAGCGGCGTTGTTCTCGCATTGGAGCGAGATAGAGCGACGGAGAACGTGTTTCGCTTCACCTTAATCCCTCGATCATTTCGTGTTCGGCAAGAAATTTTTTTTTTAATATTCTTTTCGCGAGAAGAGTTCCATGTGGGAATTGCTGGAGAGGAAGGGTCGATGGTCGAAACTCTCGTCGGACTCGGTCGAAAAGATTCTGACGAGCCTGAAGCAAACTTTGGCGGAACGAGCGGATTTGGTTGATCATCCGGAGAAAAATCTCTACAAGATGAGCGTGGAGTATTGCTTGCTTCTGTGTAAGAAATTTATTGATATGCAAGGCTTCGAACAGGTCGCGCGTCTCGCCCGTGACTAATCACGGTTTGCTTTTGCGGGAACAGTCACTCGAATCGTATTATTGAATTTTTTTTTCTTCATTTTAGTGACTCACAGACAGGATTTGTACAGCTCGAAGATTCAGCAACTGTTCATTGATGTTTGGAAGATGAATAACGCCCGCAGCGGCGAATCGTACGATTTGTTCGCGAGGATAATAAGTCCCCGAAATATTCGCCTGCTGAGCAACAAGTCGAATCCATCGGTGTTCAAAGTCTTCGGCCGATTGCTGAAGGCACTATTGATGGAGGATCTGTTGAGCATCGAGGCTCTCAGCGAACAGTGCGTCGCTCTCTTCAGACAGGAATGGCCAACGGTGAGATCGAATAGAATACAGTAAATCGCGGTAAATCGCAATTGCGAATAATTGAAATCGCAGCTACATTTATCTTGAGACGAAAAACGGGCATTGCAGTCTAATAATTATATTACCCAATATATATTAATGAATATAATATAAATAAATGTATTTATTTATATTATTTGCATTACGCAACATATATTAATAATACATAATACATAATGATGGATAATAATTATTTATTATATATCATAATTCCATGGCCATGAGGAACATTTCAGTCTGATCGCGCTTTTTTCCGAGGCCTCGACCATGATTTTTTTTCATCCCGCCCCGCACAGTAATGTGTCTATGCCCGATTGGAATGAATTCCCTCCGTACAAATCTCGTCCATTGACTCGCCCTGAAGATTAATCATCATTTTCTTTTTTTGCAGTCAATTCTGAAGCAACTGTCGCAGTGCCTGAACGACGTTACATCGGACTACAAGAGTTCGAACGCCCACGCGGAGGGTGTTAAGTATCTGCTCAGTTGGATCGCGTCGACCTGCGACGAAATGGAAATATGGGATTACGAATGATTCGATGAAAAGTTGAATTTTTCGCACACCCTTCTCACCCGACGCTAATAATCCAATAATCCAAGAGAACCCGCTGGGTACGGATATTCTTGACCTACCCGCGCAAACGAGGGACAAGAGCACGCGTTTCTTCAAAAATATTCGTCAATTTTATAGACAAATTATTGACGAACACTTTTGAAGAAATCTTGTTTACTATAGACTGGTGAATTTTAATAATAATATCAATGTGATGAAATACAATTTATTTACCAATACGATAACGCTTCCAGTGTATCATGGACCGTTGAATTACACTGCATTTCCCGTACACATGCGTTGTTGATTGATGACTCGTCATATTTATTTAATCGTCGGTAAATCGACGTTTATATGTACCGACTGTAGAGTGTTTGAAAAAGTTTATATGCGCGCGCACAACGATACTCCTGCGCATTGTCATGCGCAGAACGCGCGATTGTTGTCGCTCGTCTATCGCAGTGCCAGAAACTGCTTACGTCTGTTTGTTCGTTAATTCTATAAATTAAATTGTCCTTTTCCAAAGATACGTGCCAAATTACGTACGAATACGAATCGTGCGGTACTCACACTGAAACAATCTCTTTTCATAAGGAACTCACAAACGACTGCTGAGTTCATTTAGTTTCGGTTAACCTCAAAAGCGAGTCTTGTTTATTTCCGCTCCGATCTACGTCAGCTGCTTCACGTATGTACAAAAAATTGTCATTCGTCATATGATGCGTTCTCTTGTCAACTCACCAATTGACAGTGAAATTGAAGGGTTTGCATTGCCCAAAAAAAAAAAATTCATTCCTTTTTCCCAAAAATAGCCTTTATAATACGAACGAAAATATAACGCGTATTGTATTAAATAGTTAATGAACGAAGATAGCTTTCTGTTCAAGATATGAGTATTCGGAAAAAAAAATATCTCTTAAGTGGATGGATTAAAAAATCTGAAATTCCAAACTTTTCAAGTGATACTAAAATGAGGCCATTTATAGGATAGATCTGAGGCTAAAAAAAGTGGCTGAGTTGACAGAGAATGCCCCATATACAACTTTTTGACAACGAAAATTGCAGACCCTTAATGATTTGTTTTTTGCAGAATGATCAATTCCTCGGATCCGAGACGTCCGGAAAAGGAGATTCGCTACAAGCCTTCCGTGACGAGCACTCAAGCCCAGCCTGGAGATGACTTGACGCCCGACTACATGAACATTCTCGGCATGGTGTTCAGCATGTGCGGCCTGATGATGCGACTCAAATGGTGCGCCTGGGTCGCGCTCTACTGTTCTTGCATAAGCTTCGCAAACTCCAGAGTCAGCGACGACACAAAACAGATACTGAGCAGTTTCATGCTTTCCATATCGGCCGTTGTAATGTCCTATCTGCAAAATCCTCAGCCCATGACTCCGCCATGGGCAACGGCTATGCAATAAACAAGAGAAATATAAAGGGGAGCATCTGGAACTGGTAATTTCTCTTCGTACCTTTTATTTCTTACAAATTATTGTTTTTTCCTCACAGATTAATATTAACACGTTGCACCGTTGTGATTTAATTTTCATATTTTTTTTCTTCAATTATTTTTTCATCTTTTCTACAGGAAATATTCTCACTCACGACAAGCTTTGCGTACCGCGCTGCACCTACTGCGTACAGAGTGATACCTGACTAGAATGTAATATCATTTTCTCTTACTTTTTTTGTCTCCTAATTTATACAGAAACTACGCTATAATCTTCCTTCGATCGTTCGGCGTACGCTCGCGCGCGTGTCTGTTACGTCGAGGACAAAGTACGTCGCTCGCGTACATTTTTTTTTTTCTTAGTCTTTTTATTTATATAATCGTCATCGCGATTTACTCGCATCTCGGATCACATCGTTTTCGGAAACTCCACGTTCGGCTATTTTTTTTATACATTTTTTAATATTTTTTAAATACCTAGAATCATATCTGCGGTCGGCTGGGCAGAAAATCGATAGAAAAATCTATTGGCAATTTCAACGTTGTCTACGAGATTTTCTATCTGGTCGGGGTTCCCTTCATTAATTGTCCCACAGTTTACGATTATTCGAACGCTCGTGTCACGAGTCCAGCGTATTCGTTCGTTCATTCGTTCTTTTGGTAGAAACAGACGAGATTAGCTGGAATGATAATTTCTATTTTCTTTATATATATATATATCTTTTTTTTTTTACTCCCTGGAAGCTGTGTCTTTTTGGCCCGAAGGAGGCTACATCTATTCTTCACGACTTGTATCGTTTTTTTTTTTTTTTTTTATATTTTCTTTCCTCAGTCGCCTAAACTCTATCAACGAAGGAATCCGATTTATCGAGAACAATTCTTCTAAGGATAATTAATAGCTCGATGTCGGATATAGGCCTGTTCAAAGTTGTGTGCAGTAGCGTTCGAACTTCCGTTTCCGAATTCAATTCATTGTCGTCGGGAATGCATTTGTAATATATTTTTTGTTTGTCTCCAGAGTGGAAGAAAAATGATTTGTCGTTGCGATAGGATTAAACTGAGTTTCGCCGCTCGAGCGCGTCGCAATAAATTTCCAATGTCGCTAGAGATCCCTTTTTTTTAACTTGGCGTCGAGACACTATCGTGTCTCTTGATAATCTATCGACGAGTCGTGCTCTCGACAGCGGCACAGGCCTGGTAAATTACGCGTACTGCACAGATCAATGCTGTACAAGTTAATAAGTCTAGCGTACGTCGCGATTTAGTGGTCCCATTTCAAAGCCACGACTGTGCCGCCCTCTCGCGTATTCTTTCATATGTCCTTTCGTTTTTTTTTTTTACGAACGTCGTTAAACGCTGCTTTCGCCGCGTCCAACGAGAGTTATCGGATAAACGTATTTTTTACGTTTGACATTGAAGAACGGTGAGTTTGAGTGTTGACTGTGACTCGGCGTGGGCGAGAGACCGCGAAGAAGCGGAAGCGAGGAGTCGCCGGGCATGGCCGACGGATCGAGCCTCTTCTTCCACTCTGCACCGAGATCCGTTGCCGGCGCCATAAGTCCTTTGCACTCCGGTGAACTTCTCACGCTCAGGAATACGTCGTTGCTGCTGTCCCGCTGACCCGATGAACTCTGCACAGTAAAGAAAACAATGTAAGCGTAAATTTTTGTTTTTCTTCCGTTTGTGTACCGAAAGTGGAGCAGCAGAAATGAACCAGAAGTGAAACAGCAGAGCTAGACCGGAAGTGAAGCAGCAAAATTGAACCAGAAGTGAAACAGCCGGTTTAAACCGGAAGTGAAACAGTATAATTGATCCGGACGGGAAACAACAGAATTGAACAGGACGTGAAAGAGCAGAATTTAACCGGAAGTGAAACAGCTGAATTGAACCAGAAGTGAAACCGCAGAACTGAACCGGAACTGAAATCTCGCTTCCGATAGATGGAAAAAAATCTATTTGTTGGTACTTCTCACCTTGGCTTCGTAAAAATCCAAGCTAGAGCCATTGGTGTCGTTCTCCTCGGACCGGAAGTCAATCTGCACGCAATGCGAGCCCTGCACGCCTCGCGCCGAGTGACCCGACGAGGGGGTCGAGTTTTCCGAGCCATCGTCCCTGCAGCACGCCGCCGTGCAGACCGTGTGCTCTCTGCAGAGACAAAAAAGCAATATCTTTGTATCTATGAAAAGAAGATAAATAAATAAGAAATAATAATTTAATCCAATTATAGTAATTTGTGATACAAATGCGGGAAGACGAACATTATGTGCAGACGGTCAAGACTTGGGTTTTCTTTTTTTGTTCTAACTTTTTTCATTGACTACTTTTTATGATGATTGACTGGGTAAGTATCAAGCTCCCTTTTTCGGCTTGGAGTTTTCTTAGGGGGGTTTACAAAATTACTACTTTGTAATGGATGCAGGAGAAGTGCTACGCCGTGTCTGCCGATCGTGACGCTGTACAGCAAGGCCTACTGCGCATGCGCCGTACTTTACGCACGCTTAAGATCGGCCCGATGTGCGCATGCGCTGTACTTTACGCACGCTTAAAATCGGCCCGACGTGCGCATGCGCTGGGTATTTACGCCACTTCCGCCACTCTCGGAAGCCACGGAAAGTAGTACCATTCGTGCATGGGTCACAGAAAACATTGTTGAAAAAAATACCTTCTCGTTATGACGGAATCTCGTCTCCTGGGTACCGGCGGCGGAAGACCAGCAACTTGAAGACTCTTCGCGCTCTCGTAGCTCGCCACGCTGTTACCGCTGCTGCTGTTGCTGCCGGCGGTCTCCTCGCGTAGACTGTAGTTCTTAGCCGAGAGCATCGCGAAGTGTAGGTTGCTCTTCAGATCGTCCGCCGCCGTCGACAAGTTTCCCGGGATTTTTGGCGTTCGTCTCATGGGCCTCGGCGGTGGCACGGGCGACGGTGGATTGCTCGATGTTTCCGACATCGTCTCCGGTGTCGCCAGTGGCGCTATCCTCGGAGAACAGTCCCAATCCAACGGATGGTTCGACCTGACAAGCGTATCAGGTTCCAATAACGTTTCGTGCGGTGGAAAAAAAAATAAAAAAAATCGTCGCGAAAATCCCTAAGTCTGACCAATCTCTGATTCTCACGACATACGTACATATATATAGATATACAGCGAGAGAAATAGACTTAGGAACTGCTCGTGAGACGGCTTAACAGACTACAATTGATCGTGATAAATCCAGTCGTTATTTTCGTGCGCGTGTCGTGAATCGTGATGTGATTATTATTGCAAGCAACGATACTTTCTTTTTTTTACAATATCACATGGTATCTGATGAATAAGTGTGCGATGTGTTGAGCGAATTTTATTGAAAAGCGAGCACATTAAGCGACAGCGTTTATCCTCGTGTTTATGTCCACAGTGTTTAAGGTTCGGAATGTTACTCGTGGCACGTATTTGCATCTACCGTACGTCCTATGAATTTGTTCATTGTTTCGCCCTCTCGTCGTTGAGCGGCTGGCTTTACCGAGTTTGTGAATAACAATGTGGCACGGGCGAGCGAATCACCGTCCGAAACGCAGAGGAGGAGCCATCTGTACCTCCCCTTATAAGATATATAGAGATGAGAGCATCGTAATAACAGCTGTTAGGTACGGTCTGAACTTTGCTACGAAACAATTGTTTCCGACCATTTTTAATGGTGCTTCACTGAGTAATAAAAAAAACATGCAAACGAGAAGACGAGGTGAATCACTCGCCCGATATAAATTCGTGACAAATTAAACTTGAGAAATACTAATGACATGTGATATACGTTTCAAGTTTAATGTACCTTCCTTCCGGAGTTTTTTCTCGACTGTTTTACAGATAGTTCAGGGGTACCGCGGCGAGTCCTAAATTTGCATAAACTCCTAGATTCTACGATATGGCTATGTTTAATTTCTTTTTTAAGTTCCTATATTTTTTGTCTGCACTTTGCTGCGAAATTGTTTCTGATAATTTTTAATGGCGATCCATCGAACAATTAAAAAAAACATGCACACGAGAAGACGAGGCGAATCAATCGCCCGATATAAATTCGTGACAAACTAAACTCGTGAAATACTAATGCCATGTGATAAACGTTTAGAGTTTCATGTACCTTCCTTCCGGAGTTTTCTCCCGACTGTTTTATAGATAGTTCGGAGTTACCGCGCGAAGCCCTAAATTCACATACACTCCCAGATTCTACGAGCCATTTTTTTGGTGAAAAAAAAGTTCCTATATTTTCCAAGTCGAGTGTAGGGATTGTCATTATCGGGGAATGAAGAATCTCTCTTCGCTCTCCCGTCAAAAAGGTTGCTCTTACAATTTGTTGTCCTCAGGCCTCGGTGTGTTGAGCAACTCGCTCGCGAGGCTGACGTACTCCCAGGGAAGACCCCTGGAGTCGACGCTCAACTCGCGTCCGGCCTGTGGAAATTCCGTCGGGCTCTGGAGCGACGTGAAGCTCGTCTCGAGGCATAGCCTGTGGGGCGGCGTCCCCACCGTCAGTGATCCACACTTCGCTGGACTCGGCGGCGACAGCAGCGCCCTCATCTCCTGCTCGATCTCGATCTCCTGTATCTCGATCGCCTCGCGAGTCTCCGAGGCTTCGGCTGACGAGCCGGAAGGAAGACGTTGCGGCTTCGCCGGTCCCAACGTCGTTACAACCTGATCCGTACGTTGGTTCAGTTCATCGTTCCTTTTTTATCTTTACTTTTTTAAAATTCTTTGTTTCCCGATCATAATTCAAGGGACGGTTTTTCGGGCGAGTTCAACGACCTCGCGCGAGCCTGCGAGGAGCTTCGACTGACAGATCTCGATTGGGAACCACATAGATTAGAATTGAAAAAAAATCTACCTCGTTTTTAGGTTAAGAGCGACATGGACGATATCCATGGTTTTTGTTTTTTGTAATCTGAGTAGCGTAACAATGTAACGATCATGAACGTTCTACGGCATGCAACTTTGGCGAATACAACGATCCAGAACCTGGGATACTCGAGTACTTTTCTTTTGTCAAATGCGGTCGATGAGATGCAATCTGGAGAGATGATCGACGCCTCCATTTTTCTTCCTGTCTGATCATTGATGCGCATGCGCTCTATACTTTGGATGTAGTTTACTATGTACAGTGTATCGCGCGACCAGAATAGGAATCCAATTCCGACGCAAGAGTAACGCGCATATTTATATTTATAAAAAAATGTCGGTGAAGTGAACAAAATGAGCGACCAAATTTTCACCGGTAACGAGAATGGACTGAAGCGGATCTAAATCAGTGACGGATTTTTGCGTAAACTCCGAATTTCGTCAGTGGCTTAGATCCCCCAGATAGAAAAACGTGCCGTGCGTTCATCACGCCGTGCCAGCACAATGCCGTCATGTACGTCCGTATGTGACGATGTTGTGACGGCACGGCGTTTTGATACTAAAACCTACTTGCACAGTTCCAGCTCACTTTGGAGTTTCACGTCAACATGGTGGAGCTCCACGCCAAACTGGAACTGTGCAAGCAGCTTTTGGTACAAAAATGCCGTGCCGTCACAATATCGTCACATACGGACGTACACGTCTGCATTGTACCGGCACGACGTACGTTCTCGTGCTAGCACCGAGTCGATCCCGTGTCGTCACACGTCTATTTAGGCCATTTCAGTCCGGTCTCACTCACGGTGGAATCTCAGGAAGCCCTACATTTACAGAAAACCCAGTGACGCAAAGTATGCGTGACGCTAGGCGAAATGCGAAAGTCACGTGAGCTTTACGTTACTTTAACTCTGACGCAAGAGTAGCGTTTGCGTCGCTGCAGAGACGGCGGAACGGGAAAGCCGATTTTAGTCGGACGATACGTGCGTCTACTCGGAATACGCATGCCAGAGTTTACGAGTCGCTACCGAGGAGAGCAACGAATACGTTTGTTCAGCCACAAGTAAGGTAAACGGCCCAGTTTCCGCCACCTTTAGGCCCAGTTTCCGCCATCTTCAATTGTTAAAGGGAATATTTTATCAAAAATATACGTATCGCGGCATTAATCAAGAGTTTGCATTTAACATTTGTATTTAACGTATACTGTATTTATTATTAGTATAAATTGCGATTAATGGCGGTAACTGGGACAGCGGCGGAAACTGGGCCGTTTACCTTATAGATCGTCGGCGAGTCGAGGTTATGTTCGCGATGCGTGGGAATCGCGATGAATGACACGATGGATGACCAAGATACACGGGTGAATGTGCCATCAGTGGAAACGATACTGAATTATAGACGGAACTTGTAGAACAGAACGAATACGGCTTATAATTTTACACCATTCTCCCCCCCTCTCCCCCTCCTCTTATTTGTCCACAGCCCACTTCTAATTCTATGTTCTATTTACAATCGAGAGCTCGATGATATTTATTACCCAAGGTCTACATAGTGCGCACTGCGTTGTCTATGGCATGTGAGAGAAAGTAAACAAATAAATCACTCGTGTGCTGTCCAAGATGTGTGGAGAGAAAATTGTGCGATGCAGTACGATAGATGATTATCTTCGGTCCAGCGAATACATACACCTTTACTTATGGTATATATTATCAGAGTTGGGCAGAGCTCGAAAGGTCGTTGAGAAGGAATTATATTTAAGGTAACAGTACCAATGCTCGGACACGTCCCAGTCGTCGGACACTTCTCTGCACATTTGATTTGTTCCGAATTTAAGTACCGGAAATCCAATTTGACAATTGTGATTGTATCTACAAACATTATCTGATGCACAGAAGAAAGTTATACAAGGTTTAAGCGTAAATTATGTTCTATTGTTGCATTTTGTTGAAACATAATAGTGACCGGAAATTGGTACAAACGTTACTGCATACGGGATCCAATTATCGCACAGTTCGAAGAAGTTAGGTTAGCCAGTTTTCTACATAACTTATCTTCAGCATTATTTCGCCTAAATATATATTTTTTCTATTGATTTATTTAATGAATGGCAAATAAATTCTTTTAGTTAACATGAACCAGTTGAGTTCGTACATCAGATTGCCGAGGAATCGCGTCCGGAGACTGGTACATTTGGACTCTCTTGTAATTTTCTTCCGCAATTTAAAAAATATCTAACTTTTTATAATCAATCGACGTGTGTTTGGAATCTAGAAATTATCAACTTGACATCGATTTCAGTTATTTTCACAAAAAAATTGTTCTTGACCACTTAATAACTGCTGGAATCTGGGGATGCTCTTGACCGTCCGACCATTCGTACTTTTACCTTAGAACTTTTGTGGCTTCTGTGTCTAGTCCAATTATATGAAAAAAAGTAAAATTGCCCAACTCCGTTGATCAAACGTCGGGGACATTGGGACAGAAAAGATCGTTAAAAGTTATCCCAAAAAATTTTTTTGGAATTTTTTTTTTTGTTTTTTTTTTTTTTAAAGAGCTGTTGAGGTTTTTCGAGGTCAACGACCTTTTCTGCTTCGCGCAACGCCCCGTCGGAGGATCCTAAAAAAAGGTACCTTGTGTCGTGGCGGGAAGAGGGTGTGGTGGCATAGGCGTCGGCGTCGCGGTCTCGCGGTGATGCACTTTGAACTTGAAGCTGAAGTGTGATGTGATGATCGCCGTCGACGGGCCTCCTGAGCGCCGAGACGTCGACGCCGCAGCAACTCGCTCTCGCCGCTGCGATCTCAGCAGCAGCAGCACTATGATCTCTGCACGCTGACACCTAATCCACACCACACGCCCCCAGCCACTATAATTCTGGCAAATTCACCTCTCTGCTCTAAGACATCCCAATTTTTTTTCTCTTTCTTCATTTTTTAACTGTCTCTAATTTTACTCAGCGCTAAATACAATCGTAAGACTCTCGGTAGCTAATTAATAAATTCGTTCGGAAGGTATGAATTAGACTAGTCTTGAGGCAGGCATTACCAAACGATATTATCGTAGCTCTACAATATTAGCTTACGCAAAAAAAACTGATCAATTTGTTTTTCGTTCAATTATTTTCACATTTTTATATAAACTTTGTCTTGACTGTGCCTTTTTTTAAACTTTAAATTTTACTGAACGCTAAATACAATCGTAAGACTCTCAGTAGCTAATTAATAAATTCGTTCGGAAGGGATAAATTATGTGCCTTTTTTTAAACTTTAAATTTTACTCAGCGCTAAATACAATCGTAAGACTCTCGGTAGCTAATTAATAAATTCGTTCGGAAGGGATAAATTAGACTAGTCTAGAGGCAGGCACTACCAAACGATATTATCGTATCTCTACTCTGATAGTTTACGCAAAAAAAACTGATCAATTTGTTTTTCGTTCAATTATTGTCACATTTTTTTGTTAACTTTGTCTTTAATTTTACTCAGCGCTAAATACAATCGTAAGACTCTCGGTAGCTAATTAATAAATTCGTTCGGAAGGCATAAATTAGACTAGTCTAGAGGCAGGCATTACCAAACGATATTATCGTATCTCTACACTATTAGTTTACACAAAAAAAACTGACCAATTTGTTTTTCGAACAATTATTGTTATGTTTTTTTGAAACTTTGTCTCCAATTTTACTCAGCGCTAAATACAATTACAATTACAATTGTACGACTCTCGATAGCTAATTAATAAATTCGTTCGGAATGCATAAACTGGAGTAGTCTACAGACTGCCACTATCAAGCGATATCATCGCATCTCTATATCAATTTACTCGAAAAAACTGATCAATTTATTTTTCGTACAAATCTCAGCTAATCTTCCATTCCGTAATTATTATTACAACTTTTATCTTATCTTCTTTTTTTTATAAAAAATAAAAAACAAATCGCGATCGAAACAAAAGCGTTTGTACTCGAAATCACTCAGCGCTAAATACAATTCTAAGACTCTCGATAGCTAATCAATAAATTCTTTCGGAAGGAATAAACTAGACTAGTCTAAAGACAAGCGCTACCAAACGATATCATCGTATTCATACGGTATCAGTTTACTCAAAAAAAAAAAACGGATCAATCTATGTTTCGTCGATTGCATAATTATTACTATGAATTTTTTTGTATAAAAAAGTTAAATAAAAAAAGCGCCATCGAAACAAAAGCGTTATATTTTTAGTGGCACGAGATACTCGTATCGTTTGTGTATTGTAAACAGTGTAAACTACGGCTGAATAATAATTTGTTTGCGCCTGTTAAACTGGAGCTCTCGCAACAGTCGACGGTGGGTTTCCGCATAATAATATTTTCATCCCGTCGAACCGCCGTTTCGCCAATACGATGCGATCGGTTTGTGAGTTATTTACACGCGTCTGTGTGCGTATTCGAGAACGATTCGCCCTCTCTCGTTTCTCCGGTGTCAACAAGGCCTCTGGCGACAAGCACAAGTGGCGGAAAGACCATTCAAAGCGGCACTCCATAAATATGTAACGCAAAAAAAAACGATGCCTGCGTCTAACAGCGCTCAGCAGCGGCAGGACAAACAACTACATCTATTATCTGCACATATTTATCCGCGTGTCTACGTTATTTTTACAATTCCAGCATAAAGAGGGCGCACAAAAAAAAATAATTCCAAAGATAGAAACTAAAACAAAAGAACGAAACTTGTATTTCTCGAGCAAGTGATTTATATTGACAAACACAGTAACTGAAGGTACAAGAGAAAAATCATAAATTGAATAAAGTGGGAGTTGGAGAACAGTGCTAGGGCGATTAAATTAATGTTGAGAATTACAATAATAATATGGTTAGAGATCTGAAACCAAGGCTGAGAAAAATTATCATTACGCGTAAAAGTATAAAAATATAATAAAAAAAATACTAAAAATAAAGACTTGTTACATTTCTCGAGCAAGTGATTTACATTGACAAACGAAGAGGCGTACACAGTAACTGAAGGTACAAGAGAAAAATCATAAGTTGGATAAAGTGGGAGTTGGAGAACAGTGCTAGGGTGATTAAATTAATATTGACAATTAAAATAATAATATGTTTAGAGATCTGAAACCACGGCTTAGAAAAATTATCATTACGCGTAAAAGTATAAAAATAGAATAAAAATAAATAAATCAAATAAAAACTTGTTACATTTTTCGAGCAAGTGATTTATATTGACAAACAAAGAGGCGTACACAGTGACTGAAAGTCCAAGTGAAGAATGTGGATTTTCAATGTGATGGAGCATTCTGAACACGATTCCATTAAAATCTCGATTTTTTTTCGCCATAGTAAGTGGGATAAAGTCGAAGTAGAAGAATAGTGCTTGGGTGACTAAATTAATATTAATAATACAAATAATAATAATAGCGAGAGAGCTGAAGCCACGACTGACAAAAATTATCATTACGCGTGTAAAAAAAAAATAATAATAATACAAGGAAACAATTGATCTAAAGACGGCATCTCGTTGGTGAGACGATGATTTCCTTTTTTTGTTGCCTTCGAATAAATAACTCTACGCTTAATGTGCACTACGCGTCATGCGATGCTCGCGCCTTTGGAGCTCATGCACTTTTATCCGAACTTTGTATAATATTATACTGTAAACGGTACGTTCCGTGAAAATTATATTTGGGCAAGAGTTGGCCCTCGCGACGGAATCTCCCGATTTATCGACCTTAAACTTGCATTCACTGATCGAAACACAATTTCATCGGCAATTGGCTGAATCAAGTATAATTTACAATTATTTTACAGTAAGATTCTATGTACAACTCTGAATAGTAAATTCGGCGATAACAAGTTTGAACAATGAAATTAAATAATTGCGGTCAAGATTCGCGACTTCGATGTAGATCGGCATCAATGACGATCGTCGGTGCTGGAGACGCAAAATTATATTTGGCAAGAGTTCCCGATTTATCGACCTTAAATTTGCATTCACTGACCGAGACACAATTTCAT